>JAZAVI010001355.1:89897-119897 GCA_036326025.1 Chrosomus eos
GGCTCCAGCGAGCGCATGAAGAGAGGTCTCTCAGGAGGATCTCTGCTGTCCTCCGGCGCCACCGCAGACGCCGTCATCGCCAAGATCAACCAGCGCCTGGACATGCTCACGCAGCTGGAGGGAGGCATGAAGAGCAGCACTCGGGAGAGGTACACACACACATCAGCACACAACGCTCATGCATGTCTTCGAATGCAGGGTTTATGCTTTTTCTGCGTATTAAAATGTATGCATATAGAATTTCACTCTCAAAATAGTTCAGATCAATTATTTTCTCATGTCACACTAGTTTGTTTGATAATAATTGGTGATAATTTACTGTAAATTTGGACAAGATCCTGTCTAGATGTCGTCTTGTGGGCTAGTCAGGGTTGATGCCATATTGAATTTTTTTGCGAATGAAACCGAGGCTGTGAGGGAAACATGTTCAGTCTGTTGACCTGTAGTGACACGTTTGCTCACCAGAACGAAATGTTTCTCGAGCATCATATTATACTGATTTCTGAAGAATTATGTGACACTGAAGACTGGAGTAATGATACTTAATTCACCTTTGATCACAGGAATAAATTACACTTTACTATATATTCACATGTTAAACAGCTGATTTACATTCTAATAATATTTCACTGTTTTTGCTGTATTTTTGATCAAATAAACAGCCTTGGTGAGAAGAGACTCTAGTGTACATCTTCCCTTCAGAAGTTTTTCTATAAAGTTAAATGTGGCGTCTACCCTGAGGAAGTTGTTTTTAATGATTGTGTTCAGTTCTTGGTTAAAACACTTATAAAGTAGTTGCCGTTCTTTTAAATGCCCTCTTGACCATTTGAACACACACACAAAAACCTGTTTCATGTTCAGACGTCCCTCACAGATCTAGCGTCCCAGATAATGCTAACGACGCCCTCACAGACCCCAGAAAACAGCTGTTTTACATTGGAATAATATTTCACTGTTTTTACAGTATTCTTGGTCAAATGAACACAGCCTTGGTGAGCACAAGAGACTCCTAAACACTAGTGTACATCTTACATTCATCATAAAGTTAAATGTGGCGTCTACTCTGAGGAAGTTTTTTTTTAATGATTTGCTGTCTACGGTAATGCTCAGTTCTTTGTTAAAACACTTACAAAGCAGTTGCCGTGCTTTTAAAAATGCCCTCCTGACCATTTGAACACACAAAAACCCCTTTCACGTTCAGACGTCCAGATCTAGCGTCCCAGATAATGCTAACGACGCCCTCACAGACCCCAGAAGTCCCTGCTATCTCACTGTTTCCACCTCGTTGCCTTATATGTCCATCTGTGCAACCAGTCATTCTGAAGCTTTTCCACAGCCTTCCACACTGCACCTGAGAAACAAACAACGTGGCTGTGGTAGGGTTTGAGTTTGTTTGTCATCTGAGAGCTCATGATGAAAATGCAGCCGATGGTCGGTCCCCCGCTTGACCTTTGCTCTGCGCCTCCCTCCCTCTGCAGGTTTGACCAATACGAGTCTTTCGACTCGCGCTCCGCCTCCCTCGGCCCCCGAGATCTCTACAGATCCGGTAGCTTTGGGTACAGCGACTCCCGGGGCGACATGATGGCCCAGCGCGGAGGTGTGGCCTTTGGGGTCATGGGCGGAGCTGGAGGGGGCGGGTCCGGCTTTGATGGATTCGGATCTGCCAAAATGCGGTCGAATCGAGACTCCGCCTTCTCGGGCTCCAACTGGGGGGCGGGGCAAAGATCCCCACGAAGGGGCGGAGCTTCAGGAGGGCGCGGCTACAGCCGCAGGCAAGACTCCTCCTCCGGAAGTGGGCGGGGCGGAGGCCAAGGCCACTCCCCCGCTGGGCGAGGAAAGCTGCCCTCGCTGCTGGCCAACCGCATGTACCCTGACAGCGGGGCCTTCCAGTCCCAGCGCGGGCCCCAGGACTTCCGGAACTTCGGAGGGGGCCCGAGGGCCAACCGGCAGCGCGGCCGCAAGAGACCCCTGAACCGAGTAAGTACCTCCCACTCCCTGCGGGGGGCGGGGCTGAGAGATCAGCAGAGCCAATCAAGCGCATTCATCCCACCAAACCAAACAACCCCTGGAGGGAGCCCCAGCCTGCCCCACATTTGACTTTTGACCTCTTACACTGTAAAGAGTCACATGATTACATGGTGGTGGTAATGGGTGTGTTAAAGGGATAGTTCACGTTTAAAAAAAACGTTAGGTGTGTTCGACTTCGGCGAGGAGTTAAAAACCTAGACATTCTGGTTCTCGTAACGACGTAAAGCGGTTTTATCGTAGCGAAGATGTCAAATACACAACAGTAACGCTTTTTATTCAACACATATGTTCTGCCCTCATCCTTCCCTCGAGTCACTTTCGACTTCGAGGAGTTAGAAACCGAGATTTGAAAGTCAGACTCATTCAGCTTATTGACGTGTTTTTTTCTAATTGTAGCTAAAATGTCAAATGCACAGATGTTTGAGCAGTAACGCTTTTTATTCAAAACTTAATGTACTGCCTTCATCCTTACCTCGGGTCACATTTGAACCATGAATGCACAAAAAATGTTATGGATTCGAGGCGTTTTGCGGTTGAAATTGAAAAAAAGTAGCAAATCCTTCCCTCGCGGGTTGATTTGACCTTTTAGGAAAGAATGGAATGCGAGGAATGCTTCAGTACATAGAAAAACTAGATATGCTTAAACTTTACCAAAAATAATTTATAATATCTATGTGAATCTGAATGCATACTGTAGAGAACTGACTTTAGGACCCAGCGGAACAGCTCATTTGCTCCATATAGAGAGATAAGGCCATCTAGAGTTATGATATATCATGTTATATTTATTTTCCACAAGAGATCGGCAAAAACACCCAATGTAAGAGATTTTGAGCTGAATTAAAAGGTTTATGCATGAAATTGTTAAGTTGAAAAAATGTGAAGAATGTGCTCCAATTACTATTTAATAATTGATCAAATCAAGTCATTTAAATGTAAATGATAATAAAAAATCATCAAAATGTAATAAGCTTTTTGGACCAAAAAAAAATAAGTATAATTTAAGACCCACGAGGGAAAGATGTTACAAAGTGCGAGGGAAGGATGAGGTACAATAATAGTTAGAAAAGTTCAGCATGAGCCACTATTAACTATTTAAAGCCAATTAGTTGGGATCTATATTTTTTTATCAGTTTGATAAATGACGCTTTATACACCAGCCGACAGCTCTTGAATTGCGCTCGCGTGTCGCGTGCCAAAGTCGAACACACCTGTTGTAGATCCTCTCATCATTGACTCACCTTCATGACTACACACGCGCACATGACCTCAGATCTCATTTGCATATGTGATGATGTCACGCAGCAGGTGAAGTCCCAGCGCGACGGACAGAAGAAGCGGAAACAGACCCTGAGCGCCAACGACGAGCCCGAGTCCAAGATGGGCAAAACCGAGAGCGCGAGGGAGAGGAGGTCCACCGGTACGAGCACACCCGTGTCCCATGATGCCTTCTGTGTGTGTGTGGCTGTTGTGTGTGTGTGTTCATACGTCTGTTGTGTTTCAGAAGCCGCCACAGAAGAACACCGGCGGGATTCAGAGGAGGCCAACGAAGCCGCCGCTGCTGTACGTTCACGTTTATTTCAGTCGTCTGTGTCATTCACTGTTCCAGAAACACCACTAACGTTTCTCTGTGCTCTTCAGGACTCCAGAGCAGAAGATGGAGGAGAGAGTGCTGGTGAGTCTCGCTTTTAGTTAATGACTAAATATGTCAATTGAGTATAAATTTCAGTGCATAAATATGTGCACGCCCCGCTCTCCTAAGATATTATCAGTCATAAAAAAATCCATATATCAATCGTTTTTTTGTCAAATGTAACGAGAACTACTGCAAAAATGGCTTGTCCCGCCTCCAGCTGTTTCTGATTGGTCCATTAACTGACATGCAGACGATCTAGTTCACGCCCAATGAAATCCCAGTTCTTTCTCTGGTAAAAAAAAAGTATATTCCCAGATCTACAGGAAGTGACATCATGAGCTTCAGCAGGGCGGTCACAATGGGTGAAAAGCGAAATTCGAATTTATTTATTAAATATCCGCAAAATTAATTATTTTCAAATTGTATCGGTTGTTAAGTCTGACGTCACGCGTGACGTTTAGCCTCTTCCGGGCCCAAGCGCTCCGCTCGTCTTTCAGATCCTAGACTACATAAAACCTTTTCTTAAAGGGCTTTTTTTCGCTTCAGTGCCAGTGGGTGTTACTAGGGATTAAGGGATAGCACCCACTGGCGCCAAAGTTTCTTCATTCGTTTCAGATTTGTAACTTACCTAATCAACTGCAGCCATTTTCTCTTATCTTTCTCGTCACAGGGAAAGCGGTAGAATGACAGTTTAATGTCACTTGTTTTTTTTTAACTCCGATCTATTTAAACAACACGGGAACACGTTAAAACACGGGTCGAACGCGGTAGTAGGTAGAGAGGACCCGGCCTTTGGACCCGGAAACAGTATTATCGGAGAGTGGTTAAGTCACGACTTAACAACCGGATAGGCTACACTTAATGTTCGAGGAAAAAAGTGCTGTATTGTCTACTAATTATGGACATGATTCGAACTGGTTAAATGGTCTTGAAAACAATAGTCACACTTGAGCTCCTCGCGGTCACAAATGAGCATTTTGGAAATGAACAAGCCGAATTTCCTCTAGTGGAAGCGTTTGGTACTACAGCCGAACACAATCTCACTGAAAGCTCATTTTTTGAGATATCGAGCTCAAATTTGGAACACAACTTGTTTTGATTTTCTCCCAATGACGCGTGTTTGTCTCTCTCTCATTAGCAACATCCAATCAGGACGAGGGAGCTCAGGCCAAGGCGAAGCAGACTCCAACCTCTGCATCTAAAATCAGGAAGAGGAGGGGCTTCTTTGAAAGGTCAGGGGTCAAAGTGTCCGCACACAGGTCAGGTTCTTTGCTGTCCGTGTATGGTGTGTGTTCAGGGGTGTTTGAGACTCACGTGTCTGCGCTCGTTCCCAGGGTGACGTTCGCCTGCTCCGTCTGCAAGTTCCGCTCCTTCTACAGCGAGGACATGGACGCCCACCTGGAGAGCAAGTTCCACAAGGACCACTTCAAGTTCCTGTCCAATCAGCTGTCGAAGCCCACCACCGACTTCCTGCAGGTGCGGGCGCTTCCCTTAACCACCTTACGACATGTTTGTCTTTCAGTTCTGTTTGTTTTTTATCATTTTGCCTGTGTTAAAGGTGCATATTTAGGAGGATCTGTAGACAGAAATGCATTATCATAAACATAACTATTTTTCAGTGGTGTATAAAGATCTTGCATAATGAACTGTTATTTTATTATTACCTTAGAATCAGCCATTTCTATATAAACATTCAGTTTTTTTAGTTTTTTTTCCTCGTTTGTGTTAATGCCAACTGCATACATTTTGGCACAGGTGTGTATTTTTATTAGATTTTTATTTTTTATAAATCTGTTTTGCACTAGTAACACAAAATACTTCCTCTGCACCTTTTGGACAAAAATGTCCCCATTGAAACTCATTAAAACTGCAATTTTTAATCCCAGGCCATTTAAAGGTGCAGTGTGTAAGTTTTAGTGGCATCTAGTGGTGAGGTTGTGAATCGCACCCAACAGAAGTTACGGTGGCCACAGGAAGTGATGTCATCTGAGACAGCAGAGAGTAGCCAGTTAAACAGTGTTTCTTTACAAAGATAAATTAAGAAATTGTTAACTTAATTATTCAGTAAAACGTTATTGCGAATATAATTGTGACTTGTTCATCATTGTGTCAGTGTTTTATTCGCTGACTTTAGCAGCTTCTTTACACGAAGAACAACATAGTGATGAAACACGTTTGTCCGTTCAGGGCCACCGTAGAAACATGTCGATGTAAGCGGACCCGCGGTGTGTGTGTGTGGAGAGAAACGCCACATTATAAGATAATAAACGCATAACACTTCATTATGTAAGCTCTTATACACCACTGAAAACATAGTTATGTTTATGATAATGCATTTGCCTACAGATCCTCCTAAATATTACCCAATGCACCTTTAACTATAAAATAATGCAGTATTTAATAGGCTTTCATTCTGTTGGCAAGGCTTCAAAATATAAATTTTTACTATTTTGTACCAGATGGGGCCATTTTCTCAGATTTGGCCTATAAAGCAAATACTCTTTATTCTTGTTTTCTGCTGCTTCATATTATAGAGCCAACTGGATAAATTATGCAGCTATAATTGTGTGGGTGTGTTATTAGTGTGAATGTCTGCGTGTGGTTTGTATGTGTGTAATAAAATACTGTAAATGTGTGCTTGTAATATTTGAGAGAGAGAAACTGAACTGCAAATCTAATGGGGGAAATGTGGCTCATTTTATGAGATCAACCTCAAATCTGGAACACAACTTGTTTAGATTTATGGCTTTGTTTTTCTAGCAGAGTTCAGCATGTTTCATAAAATATATATTTTATAGAAAATATTGTTCATAAATCATTTTCATATACTTTTATATGTACTACCTTTTTTTCTTTTTAAACTTTTTTTTTTTTACTTCAACAATAATCTGCCAAGGGCCGCTGTATGATGGTTTTTGGTCTTGTCCACTATGGCCTAAGTGTCACTTATTTTAAGTGATGAAGGATTATTAGTGAACTGCTGCGTGTGTTTTATAGGAGTATCTGAACAATAAGTTCAAGAAGACGGAGCAGCGAGTGAAACAGATGGAAAACCACAGCGCCACCATCTGTCAGGTGTTCAAAGAGCAGGATCTGACGCGAGGTACGTTTCTGGTAGAAGCTCTCATGATGTCATTTCCTGTAGTTCATCACGCTGTGTGTTCTCAGGTTACTGATGCACAAACAGTTTTATGCACTATTGTAACCCAATTTTCCTTGCATGCACATTAGGGGAAATTCTATTTTATTTAAGAACAATTATTTCAAAAGTTAATGTCATTCAATTTAATAAGACAGTTGGGTTTGCCTATTGCGCCCTCTTGTGGGCATAGGAGATAGGGGTGTAACGAGATCTCGTGCCACGAGATCTCGCGAGACTAAAACATGACGAGATTTCTCGTCGAGTAAAAAGCTGTCTCGCGATCGCGATATCGCCATGACTGAGCGTGAGGGTGAGATTATCATAGAATATTCCACTGCTACACTCACATTCTCCTAAACTGTCGTTTTGCGGTTTTTATTTTAAAAAATCATTATAAAATAATGTAAAAGTCTGCTCTGCTCATCCAGCTCCGGTTGCCGTTGCAATCAGTGCAGCACGAATTCACTGATCGCGTGAGGCACTTGTAGAATGCACGCTCAGCACCGCTGCTATACACAGAGTACGCGTGATCACGATAGTGAAAGTAAAACACAAGCTCGCTGATGTGGATTGCGCACAAAATAGGCCGCATACATACAATAGTCCGTCTCCCGATACCCATCTCTGGACTGTTTATTTGCGGCTATGGTGTCAGTTTGCACTTCGAATATTGAGAGAGTACTGTAATGTCTTAAAGACAACAGACAAGAGGCTCCGTTTCTGAACTAATAATCGGAACGCAAGAACAACTGTGGAGACAAACAAACAGCCTCGGTTTCTCTACCGGCCTTTCCCGAACTCACCGCATTAACCCTATAACTGCCGGTGCAAAATAAAACAGCAATTTCAAAACAATTATAAAGAGTCTGTGCGCTAACTTTGATTATGGTTGCACTTGCACTTATTGTTTGCACTTAATAAGACTTCTAGAGTTCAGTTAGGATGTCACACACAGCCTCAATCAGAAGTTCTGAAAGCTCTTAAATGTACAGTAAGGTCTGAAGAGACTAATGTGAAATCATACAGGAGAAAAGCCAGTCAATAAAAACCTTTTACAGTGCTTGTATATTGTTTTCTTTCAATGCATTTGATAATTCATACTCATAATGCATGTCATTTCAGGTCTACTTTATAAGAGTATTAGTTAAACATTGCAAAATGCACCTGCATACTATTTTTCCTGTCATGAATTTTTTCATTGAGGATTTCTGAAAAATTGTGCAAAAATCTCGTCTCGTCTCGTTCTCGTGAACCCAATCTCGTGTCTCGTCTCGTTTCTAAAATAAGCGTCTCGTTACACCCCTAATAGGAGACAATACAGCACAGTCTTCCTCAAACATCAAGTATCGCCTATATAGAATTTAAAAATTATTCATATTTTGAGAATATTTAAGAAATGAATCGGCCCTGCTGAAGCTTATGATGTCACTTCCTGTAGATCTGGGCATGGAGCACTTCATGAAGAAGGTGGAGGCGGCTCACTGCGCGGCGTGTGACGTGTTCATCCCCATGCAGCACATGCTGATCCAGAAACACCTCAAGTCCTCGGACCACAACTACAACCGCAAGGTAAAACCCTCACCACCCCATCAGTGTGTAGAGCTGAGAGAGCTGCTGGTCTGACCGTGTGTGTGTGCGTGTGTGTGTCAGGGCATGATGGAGCAGTCCAAGAGGGCCAGTCTGTCTGTGGCGCGCAGCATCCTCAACCACAAGGTCATCGGCAAGAAACTCGAGAGCTACCTGAAGGTTCGTCTCATACTCTTATCATTACTTTTCTCCAGTCATGGAGACATATTTAGTCATTTTTCAGTTTTTAACGATGCCGCATCTTAAAATTGGGACTCTTTTATACGGCGTTTGGTAGATTTAATCTGTTTTATAGCCATTTCACCCCGATATTTAAGCATTTTTCCTCAAGATATCAGTTTTTACTGCTTTGTTTGTTACTTTATTATTCCAGTTAACTTGTTGTCTTCATAAAGTTAATTTTTGTCGTCTTATTAAAGTTTTTCAATTTTAATTTGATTGGTTTAATGACTTCATTATTTCATTGTTCTCATTTGAGAATTCAACTTTCTCCATTTATTTTGCCTAATGTTAAAAAAAAATTCTGCTGCTGTTGTAAAAGTAATAAAACAAACAAGATGTTTTTATTATTATTATTATTATTTGCGAATAATTATACAGAAATGGCAAGTCACTCAACTATTGCACTGATATGAACATTTTGTTTGATATCGTTAACCGATAATTCTTCATATTTAAACGCTGATAACCGATATATTCGCCGGTAAATCTAAAGCAAAATTTGTATATAATTTTCAAGAGCCTGATTACAAAACTAAAGTCTCACTGTTAAAAGTATTCATTATAATGTTCTCATAATTTTATGTAGCCTATATGTAATAGCACATAACTATTAATAATTCCAATCATATTTCAAGCTGTTCAAAGCCATCATGTTGAACAGTGCGCATCTGAAGTGTCTCAGCTGGAGGAAATAATACACTATTTATCAGCTTTAATATATATCGGACATATTTTCTTACTGAGCCGATAACGATGACATTAAAAATGAACATGTATTGGCCGATACCGATATATCGTGCATCACTACTGTTGAGTTAAGCGTGAAATTAAAGTAGAAATACTCCAATAACATTCATTTTATTTACAAAATAATTTTTTACATTGTAGCGTTTTGTGAGTGTTAACTGTTCAATACACTCGTTACTCTTAATAAATGTTCAGTATGTTTGAGATATTGCTCGATTCGTTCGTTAACGAGTTTCGCTTAA
This sequence comes from Chrosomus eos, assembly GCA_036326025.1. Lineage (NCBI taxonomy): Eukaryota > Metazoa > Chordata > Actinopteri > Cypriniformes > Leuciscidae > Chrosomus > Chrosomus eos. The sequence goes on from JAZAVI010001355.1 coordinate 99,502, forward strand.
TTCGCAGGGCGAAAACCCGTTCAACGGTAACCAGGACGACCAGGATCCCGAGGACTCCATGGTGATGGACGTGTCCGAGGGCGATCTCACCAATGAAAGCCTGAGCGAGGCCAAACAGGAAGAGGAGCCGCCTCAAGCTGAGGGGGCGGAGCCTGGCGACGAAGCCGTGGGAAACGGGGCGGGGCATGACGAGGAAATGAAGATGGAGATGGGTGGAGCCACAGAGGAGGAGGGTGTGGAGGCGGGGGAAGGAGAGGAGGAGGAGGAGGGGGTGGAGGGAGTGGAGGTGGGCGAGGAGGAGGCGGAGCTTGCCGTTAGCGCAGACGCAGCAGCGACGGGAGATGCTAATGACGCCGCCGCCGCGCCCGTCGAGTAGCCGTCAACTAAACCGCTGATTCTTGTCGTTTTGGAGATTCAGTTCTACATCCTATTCCTTTGAACTTTATATGAAAACTGACCCTTGGTCAGGGCAAATCTCCCAGAATGCACTCTGCAGCCTGAGGACCAATCAGAATAGACCAGTCGTCTTGTTCATCCAATCACAGGATTGCTCCGCCCCCTCTACGCCTGTGTCCCGTTTGGCCTGATTAGATACACGCGTGCGTCATGTGACTGTTGATGTGCCTATTGAGATGATTTCAGTTTGTCACGTCTGTACACGCTGAAGTAAAACGTTTAATTTTCTTCTCTTTTTTTTTTCTTTGCTCGTTTTTTTTATTCGGTTTTATGGATGTGGCCGGTAGAAATTAAATACTTTAATTTTTCATTTTCCACTCATTGTTTTTCTCTTGTGTTGAGGAAATAAATGTCTGTAAAGTCACCTGTGTGTGTGTGATGGTGTTTTCTGAGTGAATGCTCTGCCAGGCAGGGGCTCATTGTGTGTTACGACTCAACCTGTTTATTTCAGCTTATTCTAATTTAGTACAAATACAACATTGGCATGAGTGTCTTTAACTGATATTTTGCTCTTTTGAAGACATTAAAAACAGTGTTTTCTAGTGGGTATACACAGATAATACTTTAAAAGTGACAGCGGGGTACAAATAAATGGAAATTCAATGTTTTTGTTACAAAAATATGTATCTATGCAACTTTCATGAAGTAAAATCACTAAGAGCCTTCCCTCCGCTGGAAAAAATAGTCCCTGACCGTAAACAGCAACTGAAGTTACACACATTATTACACCAATAGATGGAGACAAACACTGTCTGTATGAGTGAGTCAGTCAGTAGAGGAGGCTTTTACATTGAAAGGGTTCAAACTTGTGATCACGGAGAAGAAAGACACAACTGACAGATGAGATGTTAATTATATGCCGTTAAGAATAATGTTCTAATTCTTATTTGTTTTGATTATTTTATTTTCTCCTATGTAAAGCACTTTGAATTACCATTGTGTATGAAATGCGCTACATAAATAAACTTGCCTTGCCTAGAAGTCCCTGAGCTTGACCAATATAGTTAAACATGTCACTATTTTGGTAGAATGCTAAAAACATGAAAATCAAATCATGTTCAAAGCCCAAAGTCACCGCATACCAGGACTGACCCGTTTCCGAAAAACCAATTTTTCCAAACTCGTCCTCGATGATGCATCTGAGTTTCACTAACTTTGGCTCAGATCATCTTCAGGCCATGCAGGCAAAAAGTTCTACTTTTTTTTTTTTTTTTTCTCGATGAACCCAACTGTTCTCAAATAACGCATCATCAAACGTGTTCTGCGGAGTCTGAAGCTGTGACTCTGCAATGCTTGGCCATGTTTACACCAAACTTTATGAAACGCTCTTTTTAAATGCGTTCTTCGTTTGCCGTGAGCTGAAGGACACAACAGACGGACCCTTCGCCGCCTTGCCTATCCCACAATTCATCGCGTTATTTGGAGAAATTGCCAGATTACACTTTTAAGTAAGTATTGGGTTTCAATTTACTTGAATAATCTAATAATGATACAGATGAAAATAAAGTTCAATGTTGATTTGTATGTTACCATCATGCTTCTCTTTATCATGTATATGGTGTTAAATGTTGATGGTGCTATATAAATAAAGTTGAAAACAACTCCCGGGACGCAGTTAGCAACAATTTATTAATATTGACAATACATTTTGTTAGTTTTATTTTTCATATAACCAGTGGTTATATGAAATGAAATACATTTACTCTGTATTTCAGTATAACTTTGATAAATACTACTGAGTGAGAATAGAGTTACTAACCTCTATAATTGCATCCTTGATGGCTTTAACTAAAGTGAAAACAGAATGCAAATTTCTGAATATATTAATAAATCATGAAGATGTGCTCATTATACATTTTAAGTAGTTTATTTGTAAATGTAACTAATGAACAAACAGTTGACAAAAAAATCTCCTTTTTTAATTTAACTCTAAACAATGCTGGGTTGTTTCAACCCAAAATTTGGGTCAAATATGGACAAACCAAAATGTTGGGCTAAAAATTGTATTTAAAATGTTAACCCAATTTCAACTTTCACTTTCAACTGTAAATTTTATAATTATATTTTTAACCCAACATTTGGGGTTTGTCCATATTGGACCCACATTTTGGTTGAAACAACCCAGCATTTTTTAGTGTGTAGCAGAACACTGCAACAATATGTTTTAAATTATAATTTAAAACTGCAATATGACGCATATGTCTGAGATATAGATTTAACAAATCAAAATTACCATTCATAACCTCTAATGCAAACATCAGCCATTAAAGTCATAATTGACCCTTCGCAAAGACCCGCCCCCCCTTAGTTACTGTCGCTATGCCCGACAAACAACCGGTTCCAGCCATGGCGCTTCCACTGTCAATTTGAGAACTCTCTGGGGAAATAGTGAATAATTTCTGGAAAAATAATTGTTTGATCTCAGACAGAAGCAGACAGAAAGGTCGAGGGATATATTCAGGATGTGAATGTGACTCGAAATGAAAAAAAAAAAACAAAATCAAGATAGAAGCTACAGGGAAAAAGTGAACTACCGCATCACCTGGCGATTGAGGCCGAGGATAACAACAATATTTTTCCCATTAAAACTGGGTTTATAGCTCTCGATTCACTATTCAAATAATTGAAAAGCAAAAGTATACATTTATAACGTCACAATCAGTAAGTCCTCCTAGCAAGCGTTAGCTAGCTGACATTATTAGTGTGCTGTAACGGTATAACGTGTGGTTAGCTCCACAGGTTTCTGCGCCCATGTCGTTGGTCTCATTTACACGGCCTGGAGCTACACAAAGCCCAACACATTAACCCTCTGTCAGCCCAGCACAATAAGCCTGCACAGCAGTGGCATAAGCCAAGAGGCACAAGAATGACACCGCTGCCCGTAACAGCTGTTGTAGCGGCGAAGACAGACCGAGAACAGAAACCCATCTTCTGTCACTACAGCAAACACAGGCGAGTAGTTTATTATGCTTTATAAATACCAAATTGATAAACTAATAACGTGGAGTACCAGTAATCTGGACTTTTATGATACAAGTAGACATTAATTGTGTATATTGCAGAGCCTTGTCTGGAGTGACAGATGAGGATTTTGAAGAGGATTGACAGGGACACCATAGCATCAGGACACCAGTAGATGTAGCAGAAGGTCAGGGGCCTGTCCCATGAAGTTTAGTTTGAGCCAACCCTGGGTTTTAGGCACCATGAAAGTGGTTTGGCTTTTAGCCGTGCTCATCGCCATAGTAACTCACACTCCACGGCCAGTGGCGGCGCCAGAGATTTTCTGTTGCAGGTGCTATGGGGATGCTCAACACTTAATAGAAGGTGCTTTGAAATTTGGGCCGATTGTTCGGTTTTGTTGACGGGGGGGGGGGGGGGGGTTTGCGGTTAGGGCACATTTACACACACACACACGCAAGGTCTCTTGCTCTCTCTTGTCTTGCGCGCGCTACACGTTTGGAGTTTAGATTCCGATTACATGCGCTTCATGCGCACACACGCACATTTACACACACACACACACACACACACACGCATTTACACACACACGCAAGGTCTCTCGCTCTCTCTGTCTTGCGCGCGCTACACGTTTGGAGCTTAGATTCCGATTACATGCGCTTTGTGCGCACTCACGCACATTTAGACGCACACACGCGCATTTACACACACACACGCAAGGTCTCTCGCTCTCTCTGTCTTGCGCGCGCTACACGTTTGGAGCTTAGATTCCGGGAGATTTGAACTAATTTGCGGCCATCAGGGAGCCGCTATCTATATACGTGAGACTTGGGATGTCTGCAAACGTTCACCGGGCGCCGCGTCCATTGGCCAAAGAAGATCGCCTGTTTGGGCCTCATGTTTTTTTAGACTAAATATATATTTTTTTAATTATTCTTTAATACCCTTTTTAACAACACGAAAAAGACTATTCAAATCAAACATGACATTAAAATATAAATATAAAAAAATCACAGACATTTCTTGGGGGTGCTGGGCGGGTGCTATGGCTATTATAGGGGGAGCTACAGCACCACCTAGCTCCCCCCTGGCGCCGCCACTGTCCACGGCTAACCTGGTCCGGGTCAGGTGATGTTCCGGGTAAGAGATCTTGGACCAATCAGCTGTGAGCAAAGTGATAGGATAAAGCCACTGCACCTGTTTCTACTCCACATTAAGGGTCACTACATGGCAAATGATTTTTGAAGACAAAATTGTCTGGCTTTTACTAATACTTATTTAGAATAAAAATGTTGTATGATTTGGATATTATGTAATTATTATAACCTTAATCAATCACACATGTGCAATTTTAGTTAAGCAATCTTTAATCATGCACAGTTTAAATTAATAAATATATAAATGTAATATAAATATGCTTTAGAATAAACAATGACTACATGTGAGCTTAAATGTTCAATTATCTCTATACCTTTATCAACTGTATAAACTAACTTCACAACTTTTACTTTTCTTTTAGTTGTCCTCTTTCATAGACAGCAAAGCTGTTTTCTTCTTGCTGTGTAAATTTGTTTAAAATCTTTACATTTTAATACTTTATTTATTTAATAAGTGAATTGCGCTGCTTCTCTCATGATAAATGAATTTTTAAATGAGAGTTTTAAATGAGTTTCACTCTTTCTCAGCGTGTGATTGGCTGTTCGCTACTGATGTCACTGCTAAACTCAGGATCTAAGCCTGGGTTGACAGAGAAAGCGGATGATCAGCATCATGGTGCCAACAAAGCCTGGTTGGATTGGTTTGGTTTTGTCAACTCGAAACTAACCCTGTAACCCTGAGTTTGTTCATCTGCCATCGTGGTACCGGCCCCAGGAGAAGTCCCCTCTTGGAAGTGGTTTGAGCTTCCAGGTAAAGCAGTGACATATTAAAACTTTATACAGATTTTGATTAATTTATTATCATTTGTAGGCAGTCACAGTTCATTACAAAATAAAAACATTCACAATGTAACAAACAACTTTAAGTTTAAAACACAGTAGCAAATGTATTGCTCATTGTTAGTTAATACATTATACATTTATGTTATAACACATTTTGTTGATTCTAATAACTTGTGTGACAAGCAGACAGAAATCATGGCCGTACGAGATACCTATGTGGTTTCTTCAGCCGCCTGGAAATTAGACAACATACACACCACAAACCAGATCTGGTTTATTTTTCCCAACATGGAGTTCGGGATCCGACCAGATACGATCTTAAACTTTTTGACTTTGGCTATTGCTCCCTCTACATGTACTCTGTGTTGGGCTATTTTCTGTGTCATCTCAGCATCTGGGACGGGCATTTGAAGATTTGACTTTGCGAGCGGAGGAATGTTTAGATTAAGGCCAAGCTCCTTCACATCTTTCTCGAAGAGAAACCCCTTATCCACCATGAGCCCATCGCCTTCCTTTAGGTAGCCACACTGAAGAAGACCTTTCAACAAATCTTTGATTTTGCACTGTAGCTCTTGGTCAGAAATGGATCCTGTGTAAAGAGTGGATGCAAGAATAATAGAGCCACGGGGATCACAGACTAACAGAGACTTTAGTGTGTCGGTTGACTTGCAGTTAGACTCAGTGAACAGTGAGCTGGGTTTCTCTATCTTTATCTCTGTGCAATCAAGAACTGCAAACTTTGTTGGAAACTCTGATTTGTAGTTCCCTGGCATGTTTTCTGTGACGATGTCCCTGTGTGGCCAATCAGACACATTAACTAACCTACCGTACATGAAGTCAATCCATGAACTAAATAAAACGCTAACATCTTGCATATCAATTTGAAATTTGAAAGCTAGCTCTCTCAGGTCCAACTTTTGTCTCAGTCTCATAAGTACGAGTATAAATTGTTGACGTAAAGGCATATGCTGGATGTGCCTGTTCAGTTTCTCATATGTCAAGGGGATGTGTGTTTGTGGTGCTGTGGCGCTATCTGGTAGTCTGAAGAATCGACACAGTTTGTTAAATTCATCATAAGTGAACCCAGTGCAGTAGTGGAAGTAGTTAGGGACACTGCTGTTATTTATCATCTCGGCTGTTAGTGGGTAAGGAGCCTGACAAGTTCGTATTTTCAACCTTAGCAAGTCATTTTCTTTTTCTTTTTGAGCAAGAAGAGTCTTCAGTCGTTCCAGTTCCTCCTGTTTTTCTTTCACCTGGAGTTGGTCATCTGTGCACTCTGCAAACATAAGAATGAAATGATTAAACCTAGTGTTTTATGGACACAGGACATAAACAAAATGTAAATAACTCAAAAACATTTCAATCTTTTTTTCTTCTTTCTTGTGTGTGTAGCTCCCATCATTGGACAACACTTTGCCAAGATCCTCCCTATCAAACCCTACTGAGGATTTTCCAGTATTCCCTTTGCCACCACAGCCAAGCACTTGGTCCTAACAGAAGAGCAGATGAAATGCTATAATGCTATGATGGTCTAAGGTCTGAATCTGAGGCACTGGAGAAACAACATCTGGCATTGTGTCCGCTCTTCTCGTCTTACTTCATCCTCTTTCAAGAGAATATGCTCCAGACTACGAGCAGCTGAGGAAGACGACACTGCAAACCTCAGCAATGAGGAGAGGCCTGGAGCTGGAGCCAATACACAGGGGTCACAGGAAATCAAGTGTACATGTGTGGCTTTGTCGTCAATCCCAACATCCGCCATTTAGGTACATCCCCTGACAGGAAAGTCATTCAGCGTGGCCGTGACAAAAGCTATGGACTTTTAGGGTGTACTCACACTAGGCACGGTTGCCATGAACCGGGCCCGAGTACGATTGTCCCCCCTCCCCACTCCCCTCTGGCCTGCACTCACATAGGGTTTCAGCATTCGTGCCGGAGCACGCTTACGTCATTATGGTGCGACGGTTTCGGGATAAACAAGAAGAGCGGCGCTCTCTGAACCAACGCATTTTCATCCTTTGGCGTTATATATATGACATTTCGTCGAAATCTTACGCACATGGCACCCTTTAGCGTCAATATAACGCACTGTTATGGGTAGGTTTAGGTCTGGGGTAGCGTTAGGTTATGACGCCTTGGGATCTGCGTCTCATATTGATGCTAAAGGATGCCATCTGCATCGGCTTTAGAGCGTGTCACCTGTATGACGCCTTGGGATGAGAACGGGCTGCTCTGAACACAATGCTGTTCCGTGCTCCAGCACGGTTAGCGCTCACACTGCATGCGAACCGCGCCCGAGTCCAACTGAACCGTGCTCTGGCCCACCTCTTCCAAGCGGGCCAGGGCCGGCTAATCGAGCCGCGCCAGGGCACGGTTCGGAGCACTCACACTAGTCAAACGAACCGCGCAAACGCACTCGGGCACGGTTCAAACGGCTAGTGTGAGTACACCCTTAGAAATAAAGTGCCCAGACCAGAAAAGCTACACAGGTTGTAAATACCTCAAAAAGCACAGTGGTGACACATACAATCTCAAACGTAATCATGAGTACTATTACCCAGTTATAGGGCAGATGGGAATAACTGGGATGCCATGGTGTGACTTTTTTTGTGAAATGCGACTACCACCTGGAACGCATTACATTTGATGCAGAAATGTGGAAAAACATTAAATCTAAACTAGATTGGTTATTTTTTGAGCATTTCCTACCAGCCCTGTGCAGTTAGACATCACTAACTAAAAACTAATTGCATACCCTTCTTTGTAGTGGTATCCTCCATTAATGATTCTGTTGCCATCTCTCCTGTAGTACCCATGTCTTGTAGATCACACCCGACACTGGTAATATGATACACATTTAATATTTCCAAAATAATTTTTAGCAGGCTATATAACAACTGATGCGAATGTAATGTCATATGTACAGAATGAAAAAAATATTGCATATTGTTATTATTAGCTTTTTCTTTGTATAAATGACCAAAAGAGAATCACCTGATGTTTTCAGTATTATCTGGCATCCTGTCAACTGGTAGTCTATTCCTTGGTGGCACTGACAAGGGCAGCAACTTTGGTGGACGCCTCGCAGGTGTACCGTTACTATGGTCATGTGATGCAGGCAGAGGATCAGGGTGAGCGGTTGTCGGCCGGCCGTCAACGAAGTGCTGGGTTTAAATGACAGAGGAATAAATAAATTGCGTCTTAAAGGGATACTCCACTTTTTTGGAAATAGACTAATTTTACAACTCCCCCAGAGTTAAACAGATGTGTTTTACCGCTTTCGAATCCATTCAGCCGATTTTCTGATATTTAGAAGAATATCAGTAAGCAGACAGTTTCTGGTCCCATTGACTTCCATAGTAGGAAAAAAATATATACTATGGAAGTCAATGGGCCCAGAAACTGTCTGCTTACTGATATTCTTCTAAATATCAGAAAATCGGCTGAATTGATTCGAAAACGGTAAAACACATCTGTTTAACTCTGGGGGAGTTGTAAAATTAGCCTATTTCCAAAAAAAAAGTGGAGTATCCCTTTAAGTATCTTAAAAGGAAATTCATACAGTACAGACAGAGACAAACGGCAGAAATGTCAGGCAAAACTTCTTTGGGCTCGCTAATGTTTAAGTTAGTTAGCTAACTGTTAGAAAGACTGTGCCACACAGTTAAAAAAACGCAGTGAGTATAATGTGGTTAACGTTACCTTTGAACACACATAGATGTGCTTGGCTGTGGAACGATTTCTCAGCTTGTCCAAACTCAGTTGATGAGGTCGTCCACACAAACGTATCCATTTCATACACCTCTCCAGGTTACTGATGGGTTTAGGGAACGGGTGAAACTGTACATTACCCAGCCTTTCTGGGTACCTGCTGTCTGTTTTGCAAGTCCCATACGAACACCGTTTCACCATTATCCCAGTTAATCGCCGTTGCTAGTCAACTACGCCTGGTTTATCGGACTGGTTTGTTTGTCGGAGAAAATGGCGGATAGTCACCATAGTCACGGGGGCACAATATATCGGCGCTATGATTGGTTAGATCGCCTGTCAATCAAGCTCCACGCGAAGGGTGCAGCAAACAGTGCCTCTGGAAATGATATATTTAATATTTGATCATTTATAAAGCAGTGTATAATAGAATATGAGCATATGCTCATTGAAAAGAAAAATTCATGACTTATAATTATAAAAATAATATAAATCTGTTCTTATAAAGCAGTGTAGGTCTTAATGTGTCTTTTTAAATATATTTATAGAATAGTAATACTTATATATAAATGGAGCTATAATTCATTATAAGCATGGACTTCACAGAAAGTGTTACCATATACTTCATTGTATTACATACATGTACAATGTATAGTATTATAGTGATTATGTAATAAGTGCTGTAATGGTGTTTAATATGGTCTGTGTGACTTTAGCTAACTCTATCTTTGACTGCAGTTTTAGTTCAGTGTGAGACGGGCTGTTAAATGTAGGCTATTGACTTCTGACTATCTCACAATTGTGTGTTATAAAGTCCGAATTGCGAAATATAAACATGCAATCCTGAGGGAAAAAAGTCCGAATTTCGAGTTTATTTCTTGCAATTGCGTCTTTATATCACGTGCGAGATGAAAACTCGCAATTTGTGAGATGGTCCTCACTGCAGAACATGAAATCCACGGGGAGGAGTCGGATCTAGATCCGACTCCTCCCACCTTACATACCTAAAACTACCCAGCTCCACCCCTTATCCCTAAACCCACCCCTAAACCTACCCAGCTCCACCCCTTATCCCTAAACCCACCCCTAAACCTACCCAACCCCACCCCTTAATCTGGATCCGACTCCGCCCCCCGGATCTCGTGTACTGCAATGAGGTGCTACTGCAATTTGTGAGGGGGAATTACCCTTTTTTATATTTCATTCTGTGGCGGAAAGCTTCCGTAGGCTACAAAAGTAATAAGTTAATCATACTTGTATTAGTGATTTGTTTTAGCCTTTTTGACTGTAATAATCTAGAAATGTCTTTAACTCATGCTTGCAGAACTCATTGTGTTATTGGGCCCAATGCTCGCAGATATTATTTTTGCTTCTTTTACTTATGAATCGTTTATGGCCACTCTTCATGCATTTACTGATGTTTGATCCTGAACTTCAGTCTGACGAGATTACACGCATAATAATCATAGAGTCTGGCTTTGAGTTTTAGTCCAAATACATGATGAAGGTTTTGAGCAGCAGAGGGAGCAGGACACACACACACACACACACACACACACACACACACACACACACACACACACACACACACACACACACACACACACACACACACACACACACACACACACACAGTGGCGTGCACAGACCTCCTCAGGGGCAGGGGCGGAGGGACCAAAAAGGGCACTAAAAAAAATTTCAAGTGAAAATAGGGAAATGATGATAATATTACTAAATATTATTTACTTTACCAAACAAAACAGTGAGAATCAAGAAGGTAATTATGGAAAATTAATTTTTAGTTTTGTTGATGTTGTAAATTTAATGTAACCTATGTATTAGGCTATATGTATGAAAGAGTATTAGCTATCATGAATCAGTAACACTTTACAATAAGGTTTCATTAGTTAAATTAGTTAACATTAGCTAATAATGAACTGCACTTCTACAGCATTTATTAATAGTAGGCTATTAATTTCACCATTACTAAAACATTAAAATCAAAAGTTGTATTTGTTATCATTAGTTAATGCACTGACTTTGACATAACAAGAATAAACAATTGAATAAACTATGATTATATGATTAACTATTATAAACTGTGCTCATGTTTAGTTCATGTTAGTTCATTCATGAGTACTATGAAATCAAAGATATAAGTTCCTTACAATTTAGTGTTGGACATGGACTTAAAGGGTACCTATCATGGAATTTTGAAAATTACCTTTCATGTAGTGTGTAACATAGATCTAAGTGAACAAAAACATCCTGCAAAGTTTTAAATATGAAAGTTCACCGTATACAAAGTTATTGTCTCTCAAAAGTAAGAGTCGACTCTGAGTCGCTGATATGAATCGATAGACGAACGATGCATTTTCTCTAACTTTCGTACGTCACTTGTACAAGTTATTTGAATAAGACACGCCCACTCAACACAAAACAGTGAAAACAACATGTCGACGAGACGCTGTTCTGAAGTGCGAATCAAAAGCGAACTTTTTTTTTCACTCCCCAGGGACGAGCATGTGAAAAATCTGACTAGAGTTTATATTTACAACTATACCACACAAGTATAGCCACCTTGAGCTGTGTTCGCGTTATTTTAATGAGGATTCCTTTACAAACATAAATGCTTTCAAGTGTGGATTCGCGAGTTGGTTGATACTGAAGGAACGTTTAGTACCAAGTTTATTTAGATCAGCTTCCTCATCCGAATCATAACCTGTAAGTACTATTAATAATTGTTGCTTTTATGTGTGTGTGTGTGTGTGTGTGTGTGTGTGTGTGTGTGTGTGTGTGTGTGTGTGTGTGTGTGTGTGTGTGTGTGTGTGTGTGTGTGTGTGTGTGTGTGTGTGTGTGTGTCAGTTACGCTCAGCGCTTAGGTCTCCAAGCTGTGTGTATGTTTTGAAATATGTAAAATGTTTGTCGTTGTTATTGGAGTTGTCATAAAGAATAGAGCGTATTGTAGTACTGCAGTGCTTTATCAATATGTTTAAGCTTTGGGTTAAGGCGAAAATATAACTGACTGGGTCGTCTGACCAATCACGGCAGATTAGCGTCACGCAAAGGAGGGGTTTGAAAAATGAGTCGTCGAACGAATCATTAGGGAGTCGGTGAGCAAATCAGGTAAAAATAAATGCATATTATAAAACAACAAAAGTGTTTTTTGTCATTGCATGCATGTAAAACTGTTGTTGGGGACTCCCAGAACATTATTAGGAACATTTTAAATGCCATAATAGGTACCCTTTAAAGTGATACTCTGACTCTGATACATTGACACATTGACTTCCATAGTAGGAAAAAACATATACTATGGACGTCAATGAGACCAGAAACTGTCTGGTTACTGATATTCTAAATATCAGAAAATCAGCTGAATGGATTCGAAAACAGTAAAACCCAACTGTTGGGTAACTCTGGGGGAGTTGTAAAATTTCCAAAAAAGTGGAGTATCCTTTTAAGATTTCATTTAACTAGATGTATTTCCCCTTGCACTTTTATTCCTTGGATAAAAACGAATGACATTGTCACTCAGATCAGAATGCGTCTGAAATCGATTTATACTTTTATTATAGTTAAGAATAACTCGCGTGCTGCCGCATCTTTTAGAGTAGCGTGGTGATGATAGGATAAATGTAATTTTCCGTATTAGCCCAAACGTTGATGTGAACATAGACATCATATAGGTAGACGCCCTATTGAGTGCTTCTGCCTATTGGCACGGACGAGAATTGGAGCCGCCATCTTAAACCGGTCATCCGCTCCGCTCAGTGTAATCTGAATGGCAGGTGAAATGAGCTGTCAGCGCATTAAATTAATCATATCTCACTGAATACTGAACTGATTTTCACGCGTTTTTTTTTTCCTGCAAAGGTAATTCATATAGCTATAACACAGGACACATGGTTCGGCGTATTTTATTATCCATAGTAGGCTTAACAGTAATATAATATTCTGATATAAGATATAAAGTGACCAGACACAATATGTGTGATGAAGGATATAATGCATTTTATATATCACACAATATAAATATAATAAAGAAGCAGAAACAGATAGCTGCAGTAAAGTAAGATATTTTAATAAGTTGAAGAAACAATGTATGGTATGTGACACGCACATACACACGAACAGACACACAAACAAACACGAACAGTTCTCTCTCTCTCTCTCTCTCTCTCTCTCTCTCTCTCTCTCTCTCTCTCTCTCTCTCTCTCTCTCTCTCTCTCCTCTCTCTCTCTCTCTCTCTCTCTCTCTCTCTCTCTCTCTCTCTCTCTCTCTCTCTCTCTCTCTCTCTCTCTCTCTCTCTCTCTCTCTCTCTCTCCTCTCTCTCTCTCTCTCTCTCTCTCTCTCTCTCTCTCTCTCTCTTCTCTCTCTCTCTCTCTCTCTCTCTCTCTCTCTCTCTCTCTCTCCACACACACACACACACACACACACACACACACACACACCACACAGCAGCCGCGAATCCACCGAATGCAGCCACCTGTAATAAAAATTGAGAAGATCGCTTTTCAACGTGTTTGCATCAGTAATTTCTATTAAGTTTGGACAACATTAAGCCTATACTTTTTTATTGTGTGTGGATGTGGGAGGGGAAAATGTCGAGACCAAAGCCCTATTCGGATTAACTTTACAAGGGTAGCTGGAGTAAGTTAATGATGTAATTTTACCACAGGACTTCTGTAATATCAATAGCCAAATCGCATGTGATAAGATATAGGTTATCAATAAAACTAGAAGTTGGAGGGGTAACTCAATTTGTGCATCGCTGTCATGCGTGTATTAACGTTACATTGCTTCCTGATATCATGTGCGCAAACACAAATAACCTATACAACAGGGCAGTTGAATGCTTATCTGATAACCTAGAAGCTCTTGTAATTATTACTTTAACAGTTACTTCACCTCTCCATGCCGGGTGAACACCGGCTGATGCAGTAAACAGCATTTCACAACGATTTCAGTACAGTAATAGCAAATATCCTTGCTCCTTCTCGATTATCTGGTAATATTCTATTCACAAAATACAACCAATAGTACGGTAATATTAAGACTTACTTGTGAAAAGCCCTATTTTCTATGGTCCGGCGATTAGAACAGGAAAATGCTCCACAATGCTCTGGCATCTTATCTGCTGCCACGCAATGAAACTAGGAATACGACCGGTTCAAGATGGCGGCCGGATTTCTCGGTTTCCAGCGGCCAATAGGGCTTCTAGTCTCTATATGATTTCTATGGATGTGAATGCGAGGCGCTGCAAAGGAAACTCCGCCCACCATTTCTCCGCCAATTTTTTTTAAATAAAATATTTGTTTGTATTATTATTGTTAGTGGCAAGGGTGTGTAAGTGTTTTGTTATTTATTATAATATTTATAATAATAATTATTATTATTTACAATTATCAGAAAAGGGCACAATACATTTTGAGACAAAAGGGGCAGGGGCTTGAGCCCCCCCCCCCCCGCTGTGCACGCCACTGCAACACTCACTCACTCTCTCACTCTCTCACTCTCTCACTCTCTCACTCTCTCACTCTCTCACTCTCTCACTCTCTCACTCTCTCACTCTCTCACTCTCTCACTCTCTCTCTCTCTCTCTCTCTCTCTCTCTCTCTCTCTCTCTCTCTCTCTCTCTCTCTCTCTCTCACACACACTTACACACACACACACACACACACACACACTCTCTCTCTCTCTCTCTCTCTCTCTCTAACACACACACACACACACACACACACACACACACACACACACAGTTTTTGTGATTTATGAGAACATTCCATAGGCGTAATGGTTTTTATACTGTACAAACTATATATTCTATCCCCCTGCATTTTTACAGTTTAAAAAAAAAACATTGTTTTTTATGTTTTTTAAGCTATTAGAAATATGAGGACTCATGCAATGTCCTCATATATCACGTGTAAGTTGTAATACCAGTGTAATATGCATGTCATTATACATGTAACAGCTTTCCATTAAGCCGCTGTGGTATTGGCAATAGGAGTGAGCAAGTAATTAACTCGTATAAACTCTGTAGGGACGCAGATGGTTTCATTTGTCTGTTTCTGACGCGTGCTTGTTTCTTGAATCAAATAAATAAATGTCCATACCTTCAGAATCAATTTCAGATAAGCCAAATCCTTTTATTGTCCATTTGGCATTGCAAGTAACAAAATAAACGAAAACAAAACATTAAACCAAAATTTCTGATTCAAACATACTGTTAGGCATGAGCACAATCCAACTCTCCACATAGCACAGCACGTTCAAAAAGTTTGTTGACCTTCCATAAGCGCACCTGTTACTCATTATCACCACACTTAAATATACTCAAAATACTAATACGCCCTCTAGTGTCACAAACAAAAAAAATACACTTCAAAATAATGGCTCCAACACACCGGCCCCTGAACTGTTAATGACGTAGGGCATAAACAATTCAAAATCATATATTTACATAAGGAGCCATCAAACAGTCCATTATACATCAGTTAATTTATATATTACTATGCAATATACTATGCATTTGAACCTTCCTCTCTTTACTTTTCTAATAAAAGGCAAAGTTTTGTTACTGGTCTTACTATTGTGTTTGTTTTGGTTTGAACTCGTACAGATCTAACTAAACCCCTTTTATCTGGGAAAGTCTCTATTACTCTTCCAAGAGTCCAAGAATTGCGTGGGGCTGTAGAATCTGCAATGAGTACGATATCACCCAGCATAAGATTACGTCTCTCTTTGGTCCATTTTACCATCTCTTGTTGGATGTTAGCTGTTGTACAGTCATTCCCCTGGACGCATCATCTGCAGGGTTTTGTGAAGTATGAATGTACCTCCACTGTGTCACATTTGAAGCTTCTCTGATGACAGAAATCCTATTTGCCACGAAGGTACGGAATCTCTTGTTTTCATTCCTTATATACTTCAGGACAGATGTGCTATCAGTCCAAAAACAAGAAGTTTCCAGTTGAAGCTGAAGTTGTTCTCTGAGCATTTTGTCAATGTGAATTGCTAGGACTGCAGCGGTCAGCTCCAAACGAGGAATGGTAACTGGTTTTAGGGGCGCCACCCTGGCTTTGCCAAGCAGAAAGGAAACGTGAACAGCATTGTTACAATTCTGTAGCCTCAAGTAGGTCACAGATCCATATCCACTTCCACTGGCATCTGAAAAATGGTGTAGTTGGGCACTCACCGGCTGTCCAAAATCACGTGGTTTCAAACATCGGTCAACATTAAAAGTACTTAACTGATCCAAGTCAGAAATCCATTTAACCCATCTTTGTTCAAGAACTTTAGGAATCTCGTCATCCCAGTTATAGTTTGTTCTGCACAACTCCTGGAGGATGAGTTTGACTGGAAGTGTTAGTGGTGCAAGATATCCTAAAGGATCATACACTGAACTGATCACTGACAATATTCCACGTCGAGTTGGCATTCTCTCTTTGCAAACAGTTCTGAAATTGAAGGTGTCAGCCTGTACGCACCATTGAAGGCCCTTTCCACTGGTAGTTGGTCTGGATCCAAGTTGAGCTCAGTTAGATTCTTGGATCTATCTTTTTCTGAAATGGATTGTAAGACCTTACGGCTGTTACTGACCCATTGTGTTAAATGGAAGCCTCCCTTTTGACATAGCGTGGTCAGGTCTTTGACCATCTGGACTGCTTCATACTCTGTAGATAAGCTTTTTAAGCAATCATCCATGTAGAAGTTATTATACACAGTGTCAATTACCTCTTCATTAAAGCAGTGTTGATTGTCTTTTGCAGTTCTTCTCAGAGCGAAACATGCACAGCTCGGAGATGAAACTGCTCCAAAAATATGAACAGTCATTCGGAAGACAGCAACATCCTGTGTAACATCTCCACCTGGCCACCATAGGAACCGAAGAAAGTCCTTGCCTTCTTCTGCCACTTTGACCTGGTAAAACATTGCTCTAATATCAGTCATGAAAGCAACAAGTTCTTGTCTGAACCTCAGAAGAACTCCAATTAAAGAGCTTGTGAGGTTTGGGCCTTGCAGTAGTTGATCGTTTAAAGATGTGCCTTGGTATTTTGCTCCACAGTCAAATACCACACGTAACTTGCCTTTACGAGGGTGGTACACACCATGATGTGGAATGTACCAAACTTTACCGTCAGAGCGATCCAATTGATGCTCTGGCACTTTCTCAGCATAGCCTTGGGTAACCATATCGTTAACAAAGTCTGTATATTCTTGTTGAAACCTAGCATTCTTTTCAAACTTTCTTTTTATCCCCACAAGACGCTGTTTGGCAATGTTAAGATTGTTAGACATAACAACATCTTTGTTCTTGAAAGGCAGTTTCAAACTATAATGTCCATCCTTGAAGCTCACAGATTTCTCCACGATTTCCATGAACTTTACCTCCTCTCTGGACATTTCTTCTGTGTCCTCTGACACCTTTTCATTGAAATCATGCTGGTATTGCTTTTCCAATAGCAACTCCAAGGTTTCAACAGAGATCCTGTTTACTCTAGCAGTATGTTGTTCATTTTGATAACTGCCTAGAGAACCATTGACGACCCACCCCAATAGGGTACGTATGGCATAGGGACCATCTCCCTGACTATTTACTACTTCCCACGGTTCAAGTAATTTGGAGGCGTTGGTACCTATCAACAACTCTACTTCAGCCTGAATGTGTGGAATTTGAATGCCATCAAGATATGGCCATTTAGTTAAGTCTTCCCGATTGACCATGTTGGCTTGGTTTACGGGCATTTGTTTCTGTGTGTACACTTCTGGTAATTCATAAAATGTATTACCATCAAGACTTGAAATCTCCAAGTTTACCACATAGCTTGAGACTGTTGTTTTGGGACTCATGGTAAGCAAACAAATATTTGTTTTTCGTCCATTCAGGTGCAGCTTCCTCATTAAACTTTCTGAACAAAAGGTAGAGGTACTGCCTGTGTCCAGAAATGCGTAGGTTTGAACAATTTTGTTGCCCCTTGCAGACTTTACTTGGACTGGAAGGATAGGTAAGATACCACTGCCACTCCCGGCCCCAATATGACCACATGTTTGGGCAGAGACAAGCGTATTGTTGATAGTTGGTTCTACATACTGTTCATTGTTTGTGTTGACAGCTTTATCAACCTTGAACTCCTTAAGATGAATGTGAAGAACACTGGGATGTTTCTGATTGCACACTTTGCAAGTTAGGCGCCTTTTACATTCTTTGCTCATGTGTCCAACATGCAAGCAACCAAAACAGACAGCTTTTTCCTTTATAAAGTTGACTTTTTCCCTATGTTTCTTCTTCTCAAACTCTTTACATTGTTCCAAAGAATGCCCTTGTGAACAAAACAAACAAGTGAAGTTACTCTTTAATTGCCTGCTTGGATGTTCAGCATTTACCCTTTGGATTTCACCAACAATGGGTTTGTTAATGTTGGTAACATTGGTAGCAAAACTATCCCCTTTTAACTTTGGCTTTGACTGGAATTGTGACTTCCATTTGTAGATATCCTTCGGTTTACGGTTGTTCTTATCTCTACATGTTGAATGGACCCAAATATTGGATCAGAAATGATTTTAACTTGGTATTCAATGAAGTTGACCACATCACTAAATTGGGCTCTTCTTTTCTGTCTTTCCATGATATCACATGCAGCTGTTCTCCATTTTTCTCTGAGTTTAAATGGAAGCTTTAGAATTACTGCTTTCATGTTTGTTGGCATGTCCAGTTCTTGCATGTACTGTAGATCTGCCATAGCATTGCAACACCCACGTAAAAAGAGTGCATAATCTTGAAGAGCTGTGGGATCTTCATACCTGATTATAGGCCATCCAAGCACCTTCTCTATATATGCAGCAGAAACAAAATAATCTTCTCCAAACTGCTGTTTAAGCATAGTTTTAGCTGTATCGTAACCTCTTTCAGGTGCCATATTCATACAGCTTCGAACAATTTCTCTTGGGCGCCCTCTTGTGTATCTTTCAAGGAAATACAAACAATCACCTTTGTTATCCGTTTTTTTCCTCCACACAGTGCTTAAAAGCTTTAGTGAACAAACTGAATTGTAGTGGATCCCCTTCAAACACTGGAATATCACGTGGTGGTAAATGTTGAGACTTTTGCTGCTGTATTAACAACTCTGTTATTTCTTGATGTTTTTGAAGCATACTCTGTGTGAAATCAGACCTTCTATCATCTACTGAGGTACCTATTCTTGGTCTTGAAGATGCAGGTTGCTGTAAATGAGATGATGTTGGTTGTGAGATAGCACCTATGCTGCTTTGCAATACAGTTCTTGACTGTCTGTCAACTTCTGGATGAAGAGATGCAGTTGCTTGTTTTGCCTGTTTGCTGACATAGGATTCCATCCCATCTGATGCGATGCTGTTTGCTCGTTGTTCATAAGTCCTGAGCACAGATATCTTTGCGTTGGATGCAGCGATTTTCGCATCAATATCTGTTTGTTCCTTACGCTTCTGTAAAATTTCCAACTGTTGCTCAATATCATGCTTAGCTTTTAAAGACTCTGCTTGAGCGACAAGAGCGGCTTTTTCCGCCTCAAGCTGAATGCGTGCAAGTTGCACAGAGGCATTAGATTTGCTGGAGCGCGAACTGTGGCGGCTGCTCTTGTGGCTTGAAGTGCGACCGCTAGCCCGTGTTTCAACGTTCGAAATGCTATCATTGGGTTCAATTTCGCTTGCAGCACGATCACATTCCTGCTTCTCCAACCATTTATATACAACAGAGCTGAATTCCACAACTCCTATCATTTTTGCTTTGAACCATGTTTCATGACGGTCTATCTCTTCATTAGGCAATAAAACAATCAAAGACTCGTGTGCTTCTTTTGCTTCTTTGCATTGCATTTCAAACTTTTCAAACATACCTTTGACCTCATTTTCATATTCTCTATTACCCATTAACTCTTGTATTGTCTTTTTCAGTTGGGATGCTTTGTCAAATTTTGACTTTCTTTGTTTCTGTAAAATATCGAGTTTTGCCATTAACCCTTTTGCAGTAAGCTTAACCTCTCGTTTTCGTACAGACAATTCAACATTTTCATCTGATTTCTGAGTCTGAGCCCCATCTTGCTCGATTTCAGACCCAGGAAACTCAATTTCATCTGCCATTTTTAAACCTTTACTAACTGCATATTTTACATCATAAACATCTGATTAAAGACTGTAAACATGGGCAAACACAAGCATTTCAAATGATAAAACAGTTCAGTTCTTTGTTTCACAAACACCTTTTTTTTTTACCACCAATGCGCATTGGATTTGTCTTTGTTTGTTTGTGTGCACACAGTTTTATATATGGCCATTCAACTCAAGTTCAAGTTA
>JAZAVI010001355.1:122962-157962 GCA_036326025.1 Chrosomus eos
TGACGAAACTTCCTCTGAACTTGAGATGATCTGCCAATCACGGTTGAGTGCTTCCCAACACAAGCTGATCTTATAACGCCTGAAGAACACCAAATTGCCTCACCACGCTAAACCACCAGAACCGTGTTAAATATCCAGTTTGATTCAACTTTTCTCATATTATTAGGTTTTTGTTTAAAATGTTGCTATTTATGCTATTTACTACACTGTAAAAATGTACATGATCAATAAGGTATGACAACATATGTTTTTACATTGCTTTAACTCATCAAAATAAGTTAAGTTAATTTTCAACGTTTTTTTTATAAGTTATACAACAAGTTGGACAAGATTCAGCTCATTTTTTAAGTCAATTTAATGTAATTTAAGTTGAAATGACTTAAACATCCAAATTGATACTGAAAGATTTAAGACAGCAACTTTTTTTTTACGGTGTAATATTTCAGTTTGAGTTTTTATTCATTTACAGTTAATAATTTTAGTGCTTCAACTTATTTCAGTTTGTTTTCATTTAGTTTTTCAACAAATA
The DNA here is from genome assembly GCA_036326025.1 of Chrosomus eos. Classification (NCBI taxonomy): domain Eukaryota; kingdom Metazoa; phylum Chordata; class Actinopteri; order Cypriniformes; family Leuciscidae; genus Chrosomus; species Chrosomus eos. The sequence goes on from JAZAVI010001355.1 coordinate 123,492, forward strand.
TTTTTTCAACTTTATTTCAATGAACAGAAATGCTTTTAATAGTTTTAGTTAATGATAATAGCAAACCGGGAACAAAAACTTTAAAAGGTTCGTTCCCCCAGAAATGTAAACTCTGTCAGTAATTACTCTCCCTCGTGTTGTTCAACCCGTAAGACTTTCCTTCATCTTCAGAACACAAATGAAGATATTTCTGATTCCAGAAAAGTCATTAAAGACATCGTTAAAATAGTCCAAGTGACGACAGTGGCTCAATCTTAAGTTTATCAAGCGACGAGAATACTTTTTGTGCGCTAAAAAAAAAGAAAGAAGGAAAGTCAACATGATGGAGAGTAGTTACTGACAGAATGATCATTTCTCGGGGAACGAACCCTTTAAAGCCTAGACTCGACCTTTGACCTGTTTCCCAGTGATGTACACCAAGATGTAAACAAAGCGTTTTAGGCCTATGCGAAAATATTTCATGTTTAATTCAATGTGTTACTTGCCTTTCCATTGCCCAAAAGCTTCTTTACAGTAGAAGAATATTTATATAAAAACTGGTTCTTTAAGAACTGTTCACTGAACGGTCCTTTGGGGGAACCCAACATGATTCGTGGAATCATACTTTTGAACATTAATTTTTAAGAAATGCATGTAAGATTCTGACACGTCGTCTTTTAACAGTAGCTTTAGTGTCCTGGATGTGTTAGATAATAGCGATTATTAGTGACTTCTGCGTTATAAAATCACATTTTGTTCAGTTAGTGTGTTTCCTGAGCTGACACACAGTGAGTTTCACACTCAATGAGGAGGATGTGTGTGTCCTTGTGTGGGTTGAATCTGATGTTTGTGAGATGATAACGCTCAGTTACGGGAAACCTTCTGCTCCGGCAGATGATTGACAAGCGCGGCGTCCAATCAGCAGGCGTCTGAGCTGATGCGCAGGCTGGGGTTGGTTGAGCTGCGGTCTCTCCGTCTCAGTGGGAAATGTTTTTCTTGTTTTGTGGTGCGGTCGAGTTACTCTGGTGAGAGTGTGGTATAGATGGATGGATGATCATAACTTCATATTTATTTATGGTAGGTTGCTTAAGTTGCGTGTGAGTTTTGAGGCTCGGTGATTCTCACAAACCTGTCAGAAAATGTAAAAGTCCAATAGAAGTTTAATCATATTTTAGAGTTTTCTTGACGTTTTTTAATGCGTAGTGCATTTATTATAATGTATGCTGATTTAAAAAAAAAAAAAAAGTATAACTCGTTGTATTACACTAACAAGAAATATCATTCACAATTCCATAACAGTAAACCATCCAGATGCATTATGGTAATCTGACTCACAAATGTGTTTGTTGTGAAAATAATGTCACCGTCATAAAACCGTGTTCGTTTTCTTTCAATACTCTTTCTCATTAATGTGAAAAAAGATTTAGGCCTATTTTTAAATTCAATATTTATATATCATTGTTGTATTTATCGTCATTAATTTATGGCGATATAAGTAATAAAGTAAAAAAAAAAAGATCTTACATAATGAGAAATCAGAGAATCATGAATGGCAATAAGTGGTCATGAGAATCTGGCAGGCCTAAAAATGTGTTTATCATGAAAATGTCCAATAAAATCTTAATGTTCATAAAACAGCGTTCCTTTTCTTAATGCCAATTATAATAAAATGATTTAAATTCTTTATAATTTTTGTATTTTTAAATTATAAATGGTACAAAATTATATATATATATACTACTGTGTGTGTGTATATATATATATGTGTGTGTGTGTATATTTGTGTCTGTGTGTATATATATAAATATATATGTGTGTGTGTAAATAAAGCCTATTTTCATGAAAAGTATTTTTTTTGCCTGCAAATTCGTTAAAAATAGAAGAAAAGATTTAGGCCTGTTGTTTATACAGTAGGTCAGTTTTATTGCACTGTCTTTAATTTATGCATTTTAAAAATAAATCATTGTATTACAGTAAAATAATCAATGAAAAAAATGCAGATGCATAATCTGCCTTAATGTGTTTATTTGTTATGAAAATGTCACAAATCCTAATGCCTGTAAAACAGTGTGCATTGCCTTCATGCACATTATAATCTCATATTTTGTCTGGTGGATATGATTTGATTTGACTGTGAATCTGTGATTAAAAGCCTGAGTAATATTCCCTGCTTGTGTTTTTGTAGATCGGATTCTTCAGACCGAAGGTTCGCGTCTCCATGCCTCCATGAGTGACCTCTGACACGCCAAGGCCCCGCCCCTTCAGATCCCAGCCAATCACCTGCGCCGCTGTCTTCCACGGCCCAATCGCCAACCGCCACGATGGTTTGCTACGATAACATGACTATAGATTTCTTCTACAATCGCAGCATGAAGAACATTAGCACTACGTGGAAGCCGAAAGATATTGTAGTGGTTTCCCTGGGATTTAGCGTTTGTATTTTTGTGATTTTTGCCAACATCCTGGTCATGATGGCCATCTTCATGAACCGCAGGTTTCATTACCCCATCTACTACCTGCTGGGAAACCTGGCGGCCGCGGATCTTTTCGCCGGCGTCTCCTACATGTACCTGATGTTCCACACCGGCCCGTGGACCATCAAGCTTTCCGTATATCAGTGGTACGTCCGACAGGTAAGGCTGTGGGCGTGTCTGGGATGGGTGTTTCATGAGTAATATAGAAACCATGACTGGTTTAGCAATAGAAACCACACAGAGTCGTTTAACAGACCGATCAAGCTGAGTTGGAGGAAGCGTTTATAATTATTGAATATTCCCGAGTTAAGATCATCTGAAATCTGTGTGTATCCTGTGAGGAATTCTGGGAGAAGACATGCTATCTTACTTTTTATCCAAGTAATTTCCATTTTTCCATAAAAAATACACAAAGAAACTTAACTACAATCCACCACAATATATGTTTTTCTTTATTTAACTTGAGGAAATTATGACTGAATAAAAATATATAATATAAATAATTAGTTATATAAAATGATTGTGCTTTTTTTGTGTGTAGGAATTGTTATATTTTGATTTGATTAGCCTAAATTTTGAAAGATTGGTTCTAATTGTTAAAGTTTTATAAATAAAATTAAACAATAAAACAGAATTTGGGGAAGCCCAGGTGCTTAGTGGAAAAGAGACATCAATATCATCCTATTTCTATTGTCATGATGATGCTGAAGTGTAATGTGATGTATACATCAGAATATCAGTACTGTAAGTGAGATCTGATATGGGGTGCGTACCATTTTGCACACCTATTCACCATTCTGAGTCTTTTTTAGTGCGAGTAGTGTGAACACCTGGATGATGCACATAATTAACCGGAAAAACTAAGTGTGGAATGTTGGACTCGTCATGCACTTGAGAGCTGTAATTATATAGAGAAAGAGACTGTCAGAGTCCAATGCTGGATGGAAAAGTGCATTTTTAAACCTCACGTACACTAGGTGGTTCAGCGTAGTGTATAGTGAGTGTATAGTACGTCATTTAGAACACAACTATTGAGGTCCTCTAAAGTTATTTGTGTGTCGGTGTGGATATAGTTATCATTATAATTCTACCAGAAAGACTCGGGGGATAAAATGATGTAACAAAGCATCCATTTTTTGGCAGCCCAGCAAGCAATTATTTGCAAAGTTCTTTGGCTTAGGCCCCGTCGATACATCATAATCCGAGGGTAGCGGATCAGCATCTCCTGCCTGAAGACGAAGGCAGGGGCGTAGCCGACCCCCCAGGGGAGTGTAGACGGGACCATCCTGGTGGTGGTGGGGAGGGTGGAGGTTGTTGTCGCGTCGGCATCTGCGTAAGTACCGATCTTTTATACGATAAGAATAAGGGCGTGATTGGATAAACTTGAAGGTAACAAGTGACACAGTAATTAAGTCTTCCTGGTAGAACTTCTGCTAAAGCTTTCATTTATCATTATTGTTATCTTTAGTAACCATTATTGTTCTAGTCATAGGTTTTAATGGGTCAGTTCACCCAAAAACACAATTATATAAAAAAATATCTTGCCTCTTCCAAGCTTTATGATGAAAAAGATGCATTGGGGTTGGCATTTAAAGACATTCTGAACTCTATTGGAGTTAGACAACACGTGTCAGGACCTACTCATTGTCGTAATCATACTCTAGATTTAATTTTGTCACATGGAATCAATGTTGATGTTGAAATTCTGCAGCAGAACGACATCTCAGATCATTATCTAGTCTTGTGTAAACTTCATTTAGCCAAGAATGCAAAGCCGACTCTAAATATGTTAGACCTATCACTTCTGCCACTAAAGATTGCTTTATTAATAATCTTCCTGATCAGTTTCATCAACTCAGCATCCTGGATAGCTTAGAAGAACTCGATATTGCAACAGAAACTATTGACTCTTGCTTTCCGGCACTTAAGACACAGTTGCTCCGTTGCTCTTAAAGGTGAACTAAGTAACTTTTTTACCTTAACTGAACAGCTTTGGAGTCATTGTAATATTACTGATTTCGTGTTGAATGGTGGTCGTCTCCCTGTTGGCTGTGAGCGGAAAAAACACACTTGCAACTTTGAGCCGGCGGCTCGCCGGCCGCAGCATCAGGAAGTGTCGCGTGATATCAGGTCTTGCGATGTAATTGCTTTACGGCAAGAAAGCTCTGCTAAAATGAGCATCAAACAGAAATAACCCGGCGCCGAATACATGTGGTGTTCGAGGCGCACATACAATACAGACTGCCGACAGTTCATCAGGGCGCGCACAGCTCTTAAAGGGGCCACACCTTATTTCCACTCGTTACAGCTTTCATCCTACTGAACAGGTACCGGTGTACAGGGGAGGGGATCAGGCCGTGAGTGCAGAGACATCTCTGCGTGCGTGATATTTACGACAGTACAAGTATCCCACAGCGACTCTAGGGGTCACTGTTTGACAAAAACGGAAATCCTGCATAGTGCTGCTTTAAGGAAGATTAAAGAAAATAGACGCCGTGGTACAACGAACACACACACACACACACACACACACACACACACACAATACAGAAATACCGCTAAAAATGCTAGATCTGCTTATGTCTCGACCCTCTTAGAGGAAAACAAACACAACCCTAAGTATTTTTTTAAACAGTGGCTAAATTAATGTTCCTTTTTAGAAAGAAATGGTATCCGTGATAATTTTCAGTCCGGATTTACACCGTATCATAGTACTGAGACTGCTCTCATTAGAGTCACAAATGATTTGCTCTTTTCATCCGATTACAAACTATTAGTGTTACTCGATCTTAGTGCTGCTTTTGATACTATCGACCACAACATTCTTTTAAATAGACTAGAAAACTATGTTGGCATTAGCGGAATTGCACTAGCATGGTTTAAATCATACTTATCTGACCGTTTTCAGTTTGTATCAGTAAATGAAGAGATGTCTTATCGATCACAAGTTCAGTATGGCGTACCACAAGGCTCAGTACTAGGACCGCTGCTCTTCACTCTGTACATGCTACCATTAGGAGATATCATTAGGAAACATGGAATTAGCTTTCACTGTTATGCTGATGATACTCAGCTGTATATTTCTTCAAAATCTAACGAAACTTACCAATTCACAAAATTAACGGAATGCATAGCTGATATAAAAAACTGGATGACCAGTAATTTCCTATTACTTTATTCTGAAACAAACGAGTTCCTAATTATTGGACAAAACACCTCTGCACATAATAACCTAGAATACTGTCTAATATTGATGGCTGCTCTGTTAAGTCTTCGTTGTTTGCTCTTTGATACCAATCTTTCATTTGAAAGCCACGGTAAAAGCCTACGACATATGCTCTCAATAACAAATGTGGAAAAGTTAGTTCATGCATTCGTGACCTCAAGGCTAGATTATTCTAATGCTCTACTGGGTGGTTTCGTTATACTAATCAACATATTTATAGATATCATTATTATAAGTGTGTATAAAAAGTGTGTAGTGTATATTAAGTCATTATTGAGCTCTTCTTAAGACCTGAGGTTCTCCAGTAGTTTAGTGGTGGAATATTAATGAACGTCTTCACGTTTAAACACGGTTTGTCTTTTTCTTTGCGTGTCTCAGGGTTTGATAGACACCAGTCTGACAGCGTCGGTGATTAATCTGATGGCCATCGCGCTGGAGCGACACCAGACCATCTTCACCATGCAACTGCACAGTAAAATGACCAACCATAGAGTCGTGCTGCTCATCATCGGCATCTGGCTCATCGCCATAGTGATGGGTCTGGTGCCCACTATGGGATGGAACTGCATGTGCAACATTGACGTGTGCTCCACCATGGCCCCGCTCTACAGTCGCAGTTACCTGGTGTTCTGGGCCGTGTTGAACCTGCTGATCTTCACGGTTATGGTGGCCGTCTACACGCGCATATTCATCTACGTGCGGCGCAAGAACCAGCGCATGAGCCAGCACACCTCGCAGATCAAGCACAAGGAGACGGTGGTCAACCTCATGAAGACCGTCGTCTTGATATTGGGTAAGCTGGAGACTCCTTTCTGACTTATGGCATGTCCAAATGTGATGCAACACGCATCGTGTTTTCACAGATTCGCGTTTTTTAAGTTTGCGCGGAGATAACTTTTTTTCTTCAACATTATTCAACGCCTGCACCTTGGAATCTATTTCAAGGTTTGCGTTCTCGATCACCAAACAGTGTTGTTGTGTGAATGAGCGGCAGGAGCGCGTTAAGGGTTTTCTGTTAGAACGGTGTCGAGTTAGCGGCCCCTAAGGGATGGAAGTGAATCAATCAAAACTATATTTAGCTGGACAATAACTTTATTGTAAAGCTGCTTTGAAACAATCTATTTTGTCTATAAACATGGTCTATATTGTTTAACAATATAAAAGCGCTAAATGAGGGTGACTTGACCTGACTAACGTCGAGAAGTATCTGTTCTTAGTCAAAGTGAAAGTCGGCCTATCAGAGCATTTGTTTTTTATGCATGTCGTAATTAAATACCATCATTACGGGCAGGTAAAAATAAAATAAAATCAACTTTGTCGGGTAACGCTATCAAATCACTAGCCAATTTTAGCGTTGCTTGCTCACTTTGCTGGGGAAATTCGTGTAAGCCAAATTTTGTGCAAATTTGTATTTTAGCACAAATACTCAACTCGTGAGTCCTCATGATATATTAAAGCGTATTGTGCAGAATCTGCGCATATATCTGGCTTAATCGAACACACACGTCACTAGGCAACAAATAACGGCACGCTTGTTCATTTGCCTTGAAGCAATAGCGAATTTGGTTATTAATTTGGTTAACAGAAAATAATTTTTGTTTTCAACATCCTACAAAAGGATGAAAGAGGAGGAGATGCTGGATGACAGATTTTGTTTGAATAAGAAATTAATGTATGAAATCCAAATGTTATAATGTATTTATTATAGTTTGGCTAGTAGAAGTTCTGAATGGCCGGTGAGTGAAAAAGTTAATTTAAACTTAATTGATTAAATTAATTTTGTTGTTATAATTGTTTATATAGCTATGGTTATTAAATGTATTGTTATAGTTTTAGTTATGTGGTTACAGTTATTGTTAAAGTTATATTTTTAATTATAATTATATTTATATAGTTATGGTTATTGTCACAGTTATTAATTCTATCATTATAATTGTAGTTATGGTTATACTTATATTTATTATTATAGGTATGGTTATCGTTACTTTTTTGTTATAGTTATATTTATATAGTTATTCTTACCATTCTTGTTATGGTTATCATTATAGTTATTATAGTTCTGGTTATAATTGTAGTTATATAGTTCTGGTTATAATTGTAGTTATATAGTTCTGGTTATAATTGTAGTTATATAGTTCTGGTTATAATTGTAGTTATATTTTTATGGTTATAATTGTAGTTATATATTTATGGTTATAATTGTAGTTATATAGTTATGGTTATAATTGTAGTTATATATTTATGGCTATAATTGCAGTTATATAGTTATGGTTATAATTGTAGTTATATATTTATGGCTATAATTGCAGTTATATAGTTATGTTTATAATTGTAGTTATATAGTTCTGGTTATAATTGTAGTTATATAGTTCTGGTTATAATTGTAGTTATATAGTTATGGTTATAATTGTAGTTATATAGTTATGGCTATAATTGTAGTTATATAGTTATGGTTATAATTGTAGTTATATAGTTATGGCTATAATTGTAGTTATATAGTTATGGTTATAATTGTAGTTATATAGTTATGGCTATAATTGTAGTTATATAGTTATGGCTATAAATGTAGTTATATAGTTATGGCTATAATTGTAGTTATATAGTTATGGTTAATGTAGTTATATAGTTATGGTTATAACTGTAGTTATAAAGTTATGGTTATAATTGTAGTTATTAGTTATGGTGGCTATGTAGTTATATAGTTATGGTATAAATGTAGTTATAAAGTTATGGTTATAATTGTAGTTATATAGTTATGGCTGGTATGTAGTTATATAGTTATGGCTATAAATGTAGTTATATAGTTATGGCTATAAATGTAGTTATATAGTTATGGTTATAATTGTAGTTATATAGTTATGGCTATAAATGTAGTTATATAGTTATGGCTATAATTGTAGTTATATAGTTATGGTTATAATTGTAGTTATATAGTTATGGCTATAATGTAGTTATATAGTTATGGCTATAAATGTAGTTATATAGTTATGTCTATAATGTAGTTATATAGTTATGGCTATAAATGTAGTTATATAGTTATGGCTATAAATGTAGTTATATATTTCTGGTTATAATTGTAGTTATATAGTTATGGCTATAAATGTAGTTATATAGTTATGGTATAAATTGTAGTTTATAGTTTGGTTATAATGTATTATATGTAGCTAAAAATGTATTATATATTATGGTATAAATGTAGTTATATTATGCTATAAATGGTGTTATATAGTCTGGTATATGTTAGTATAGGTTAATGGCTATAAATGTAGTTATATTAGTTTATGGTGCTATAATTGTATTATATATTTCTGGTTATAATTGTAGTTATATAGTTATGGCTATAAATGTAGTTATATAGTTATGGCTATAAATGTAGTTATATAGTTATGGCTATAATTGTAGTTATATAGTTATGGCTATAAATGTAGTTATATAGTTATGGCTATAATTGTAGTTATATAGTTATGGCTATAAATGTAGTTATATAGTTCTGGTTATAATGTAGTTATATAGTTATGGCTATAAATGTAGTTATATAGTAAAGTTATGGCTATAATTGTAGTTATATAGTTCTGGTTATAATTGTAGTTATAAAGTTATGGCTATAATTGTAGTTATATAGCTCTGGTTATAATTGTAGTTATATATTTCTGGTTATAATTGTAGTTATAAAGTTCTGGCTATAATTGTAGTTATAAAGTTCTGGCTATAAATTGTAGTTATATAGTTCTGGCTATAATTGTAGTTATATAGTTCTGGCTATAATTGTAGTTATAAAGTTCTGGCTATAATTGTAGTTATATAGTTCTGGTTATAATTGTAGTTATATAGTTCTGGTTATAATTGTAGTTATATAGTTCTGGTTATAATTGTAGTTATATAGTTCTGGTTATAATTGTAGTTATATAGTTCTGGTTATAATTGTAGTTATAAGTTCTGGTTATAATTGTAGTTATATAGTTCTGGTTATAATTGTAGTTATAGTTCTGGTTATAATTGTAGTTATATAGTTCTGGTTATAATTGTAGTTATATAGTTCTGGTTATAATTGTAGTTATATAGTTCTGGTTATAATTGTAGTTATATAGTTCTGGTTATAATTGTAGTTATATAGTTATGGCTATAATTGTAGTTATATAGTTCTGGTAATAGTTTTCATTATTATTGCTCAGGCTTTGAGTCTTGAAGGCCTCAGGTTGGAAACATTGAAAACATGCTGCTTCTCATTAACTTATTAATCCTGATAATACGTGTCCTTGGATCACAAATCCAGTCACGAGTCACACAGGATATTTGTGGCAATAGCCGACAATACAGCGTATGGGTCAAAATTATCAGTTTTTCTTTTATGCCAAAAATCATTAGGATATTAAGTAAAGATCATGTTCCATAAAGATATTTTGTACATTTCCTACCATAAATATATTAAAAAATATTTTTTGTGAGTGGATTCAGCAAAAGCGTGACAACTTTAAAGGCCAAATATTGTCCTGTCCTAACAAAAAATACATGATCAAAATTTGGTGGTGTATACATATCAATTTAAAATTCCACTGTGACTGGTTTTGTGGTCTAGGGTCACATGGGTTGTTTTGTATATCCTGTGAAGACACATTATCAGTGGTCTCATCGTGTTTTAGTTAGAAGAGTGAATGGACCCGCAGCGAGTCTCCCCAGTATGTTCAGTGAACTCCTCTTCTGGATAATAACACACACACACACACGCTCAGTCCATATTCATAACCACACTGAGGATCTGGGGGAGGAAGGCCTGTGCGGGCTCGTCTAACCGGACCTGCGTGTTTTCAGTATCTCAGAGAAGAGAGAGACAGAGAGAGAGAGAGAGAGAGAGAGAGAGGAGAGAGAGAGAGAGAGAGGGAGAGTACGGAGTGAGAGAGGAGAGATGACAGGAGAGAGTGACGAGAGAGAGAAGGAACCGAGCATGTGAGAGAGAGAGGACGAGAGAAGACACAGAAGACGAGAGAGCAGAGAGACGAGACAGAACGACAGACGAGAGCAAAGACGAGACGACAGAAGAAAAACGAAACGAGAGACTTAGAGAGGCGAACGACATCGAGAGAGAGAGAGAGAGAGAGAGAGAGAGAGAGAGAGAGAGAGAGAGAGAGAGAGAGAGAGAGAGAGAGAGAGAGGAGAAGAGAGAGAGAGGCGAGTACGTGCATGTTCTGAGTATGAGCGTATGTCGTATTCATACAGGGAATGTTGACACGCACATTCTGCCACACTTCCTGGAAACTCAAGCTATGTGAAGTCTTGGAAGGATCCCTAACATCACACACACACACACACACACACACACACACACACACACACACACACACACACACACACACACACCAACCCAACACACAACTTAAGGTGCTTCCTGAACGTACATCTGAGAACACAGACTAAAGGAAGTGTTCCATTAGCGTGTAAATTCAGTCCACAACAACAACAGCATTCATTCATAAAGCACATTTAAACATAAATTGATTAGCAACAGATCACCTTTAGAGTTATAGCGAGAGTTATTGTGGAAGTGATAGAAGTTCAGCTTTAGTTTCACTTCACCAACCCTCCTCTGACCGCCTATTGTCACGTCAGCTTTATTAAACACAGATGAATTCAAAGCAGCTTCACACTGATACACAGGAAAACAGCAGAATCAATGACTTCATCAAATACCAGACTAATTCAGATCCTGCTGTAAAGTAGCTCTAAAAACACGTTTACTTACATTTCTGTCATCTAGAAATGGAAACAAGTGTCTCCAACACTGAAATGTGCAGAGCCCCTGAGGGAAACATGGTGCTGGAAAAAATAGGAGATAGGAGGAACAATAAGAAGTCAATGATTTTGCATTCCCCTGAGAAACTTCCCCTTAAGGTGCATTGCATAAATAAAAATTCACAACGTAATTTGTTTGTAACCTTGATCTAATGTTAATATATTTACTGATAATGGTAAGCCCACCCCGCGGAGTAAGGAAGGGTGCCATCTGGTGGTGGTGGGGTGGAAGGAGGAGAAGAGGACATCCTGGCATCTTCAGGGTAGAGGGGAGAGCCCGTCTGAAGGTGATGGGAAGGAAGAAGGGGGGGAACCGGCGTATAAATGTTTAGGGGGGCGAAGGAAAGTCCCGTCTGGTGGTGGATGGGGAGGATGAGGAGGGGGGAACCGGCGTATAAATGTTTAGGGGGACGAAGGAAAGTCCCGTCTGGTGGTGGATGGGGAGGATGGAGGTGGTTGAAGCGACAGCATCTGCGAACTCAGACATGAGTAAGTGCCGCCCTTTTATACTGGCTGTTAAGATATGATTGGATAAATGAGAAGGTAATACATGACGTGAACGATTGAGTCTTCCTGGCAGAGCTTGCGCTAAGCTTCATTTCAGTAAGATAGATAGATAACCACATCAAAGCCCCCTGAATACGCCACATTTACAGCTGGTGCCACTGTGACCGTGAGCAAGAAGAGACACGGCCTAATACTGTTTGTGTCCTTCAAGGGTTAAACACACACACACCACACACACACACCACACAATTATATAATATCAGTTTAGCTCAACCAGTTACCAAGTTCAGTAAGATAGATATTAGATAATAACCACATCACAGCCTGAATACGCCACATTTACTGAATCAGCCACAACAAGAAGAGACACGGCCTAATACTGTTCTTATCCTTCAAGGGTCACACACACACACACACACACACACACACACACACACACAACACACACAACACACACACACACACACACACACACACACACACACACACACACACACACACACACATGCTTGGTAACTGGTTGAGCTAAACTGGTATTATCTAATTGTGTAGGTAAAAGAGTGTGTGTGTGTAAAAAGGTGCATTAGTTATTACAGAAAAAACACTTCAGCAAAACATGATCAGCTCAAGTGTCTGAATAATTTTTGGTCCCAAATTTGTACAAATATTACTTGTAGTTACTGTATGAAGAATTGTTGGGTATAATATGTCATAGTTTACGTTATTTTGCTTTTCCTCACTTACTTAATTAACTATAGTGTCCTGCACACACTAGTAAACAAAAATATCAAAAACTATATCTGGTGTCTGAATAATTTTTGGTTTGACTATATCATTTGCCTGTATCATGTTCATATTTTTTTTATAGTAATAAAAATCATTTGGTTCAGTTAAAGAACAGACACTTGAATTAGCCACAATGAGAGTTGCAGAACAGAGAGCGGTTTCAGTGGTCATGTGATGAGAGTGAGGCGAGCTGACTGACGAGACGATGGCGGAAGATTCGGTTTCAAAGCCAAAAGTGTAAACGCGAGTTTGTCATTGTACTGTTTTGTTGTTAAGAATAATAATGAACCCAGCATTCAAGCCTTTGCCACCTGAGTGAGCATTTTCAGTTTATTCCTGTGGAAGCTTTCGATTTCGAAATTAGCGTCAAGTCACCTTTATTTATATAGCGCTTTTTACAACAGAGTGTTTCAAAGCAGCTTTACAGAGATGACAGGAAAATAATGCAACAAAGTTTGTTTCCAGAAGAAAATATCATCACAGTCCACCTTAAGTAAGTTCAGTGATGTTTCATTTTTGTTGTAAAAAAGTTAGTAATTTAGTATTTATTTATTTATATAGCTCACTAGCGTAGCCAGAAAAGAGTCTCTGGGTGTGCATAAGTAAAAACTGGGTGTGCCACATTTATTGTCAGATTAATGTGCAATAAACCCTGAACACTTACTTTACATAATAGATTGGGCTGATGTGTAAAACTATACTCAGGCTCGCCACATAATCATAATACTATATACAATATTAAAATATAAATTTGCAGATTTAAATATGTCAACGTTGACTGAACATTGATGAGATGAGAATATTGCTTTATTATTGCATTTTTTTTTTTGGGCAAGCAATTTTTTTACTTGGACAAGTGTATTGACCGATTTACTTGTTCGAAGGACAAGCACATGAAAAGGTTAATGTCGAGCCCTTTATAAAGAGCATTTTTCCTTAATTCTTTTTAAATATATGCCTTATCTTTCATTTTTAATTCTTAAATTTGATCAATATTTTTTTTTTTGAATAATAAAACACTATATGGCTGCTAACAATCAAATTAAATAATTGACAGTGAAAAAAATACAACGGCATTAAATAATGTTATGAGATTGTTATACAAAAAATATTTTTTGAATATACAAATATGAAATATTGGAAAGAATGATACTTTTAAACACGAAACTAAACCACCAATAGGTGGCGGCAGATAGCCGTCTTAATGAGTGAGTCATTGAGCCATTAATTCAAACGATTCGTTCAAACGGACTGTAATATTTCAGGAATGATGGCAGTTGTTTTAATATAGTAGGTAAATTATATCTTTGACTCAACCGATTCGTTCAAAGCGCTGAATCGTTCAGTAATGCGGTTGTGTGTTCCGGTTAGATGCGCTGTGATTCTGCTGTGATCTTTGTTTGAAACTTACTTCAAAAACTTCAATATTGTGTCTAAAATGTAAGTGACTTAATATTAATTACTTGTTTATTAAACTGTCATATGAAATCAGTGACACATTTTCAATCGTGATGGTATTCAGCGCTCGTGGTCGTGTGATGTTTCTTAACTGTATCATATTATGTTATAAATATATAAGAATTCCACATAATTTTTTACCGCTGTATGTTAATTACGTTTATTTGTGTGATCTGCGCTCATTTGTTTCCATTTCTTCTCATGAGGCTGTGAGAGCCTCAACAGCACAACCTTGTTCCCGTCAGACAGTCAGCGGCTGTTTGTGGATTAGTTGGCAGTCCGAATGTCGGCAGATATATATTTTTCAGGATAACAATTAATACATTAAATTACATTTTAAAATAACTAATTGTAAGTAAACAACAATAGGCCAAGTTTAGAATTTTTTTTTTATCAAGACTTAAAGGGATTCTCCAGCTGTGGGAAGATGAATGTGTATTTAATAGTGGTCATTTATGTCGTAGAAATGTGAAATTATTTTTGAAATTGAAGCATTCTAGACTGAGAAAAGGCAGAAAATGTATTTTTTACTCATGTGGCTGAAAGACAACAACTCCCAGAATGCACTTGCTTTGCTGCCCTTACTAGGCCACTCCCAAACCACGCCTACCGGTTACAGGCGGCAGAATCCGAAAAATGGATACAACTAGGCTTGCTTTGATACATCGTGAGTTATTTGATAAATTTCCATCGAAATGGTGCTAAATTGCGTTGTACCTGGATGTATTAGCCTAATGTATATAACACAACTTACACTGTCACATTAAAATATGATGCAGAGCAGGACCATGTCAACAGAGTAGCTTATAGCTCTGCATATGAACTGTTTTCCTCCTATTGAAATCACTATTTCTCTAAGCTAATACATTCTCTAGGATAATCCGTACTCTAGTAACACTAAGGTTTATAAAAAGAACCACAACCAATGTGAGTTATAACATTTAATAAAAAAAAAAATAATATTAACACTTTTACACTCAAAGCTCTGCGGATTCAGCGATCTCCTCCAGAAGAAAATGGCATCGCTGAGATTCGAGACGGTGATAGGACACTGTATATGCGGGAGATGGAGGAACGAGAGGCGGCCGGAGCGAGACCTGAGCCCGGTGCCAGACTCCAGCTGGCGGCGTCAGTGCTCTCGCTGTGCGCCGATGTCGAGCTGGGGCGAGGCTCAGGTCTCGCTCCGGCCGCCTCTCGTTCCTCCATCTCCCGCAACTGTTTATCGCTGTTTTGCGGCTCGTACAGGTTGCCGCGAGCATCAGATTCTCGCAACAGATCTTCAAAACTACCTTCCGCCATCTTGATTAGCCTACTATACAAACTTTTTACACAGAGCAAGAGCTGGTTAGCTTAGCTTCTACAGAAAGATGGCGGACACATTCTGTGAGTGAGATCCCGCCCCATATGGGCGTGGTGAAAACATGCGGAACACTGGCTGTAGTCTATAGCCTCTGGCACAAAAATCCTCCGATGACGCAAAATGACGATTTTTGCGTCATCGGAGGATTTTTTCCAGACTAAAAATGTATTTTTCTCTCATATCAGGGGGATATGAGGGGGGGGAAGCACGGTTATTCGAAAATACTACTGGTTTTCTACTGATACAATGCTTAATGCTAAATCCTGAACTATCCCTTTAAAATAATTCTGCATCTATTTTTAGGTGTGCCAGCTGCCACTGTGGGTGGCACAGGCACACCTGGCACACGTGGCTACGCCTAGGATATAGCTTCATGTGTGTAACGCTGGTGCTCTTCCGCAGGTTGTTTCGTGGTGTGTTGGACGCCGGGCCTGGTTCTGCTTCTTCTGGACGGTCTCTGTAAATCCTGCGACGTCCTGACGTACGAGAAGTTCTTCCTGGTGATGGCCGAGTGCAACTCCTTCATGAACCCCATCATCTACTCCTACCGCGACAAGGACATGCGCGAAACCTTCAAACGCATCCTGTGCTACGCGTGCCGGTCGTCCCAGCAGACTGGCGAGCACTCGGGCGTACGCTTCAACACGCTCGAGCAAGAGGTACTCTCTGAGAGCGACGGGACCCACAACAACAGCGTCAGACCGCCACTCAAGCGCCCGCTTTAGCAGAGCTCGCTCGCTTCATCTGCAAGAGGCCCTGATGCTAGAAACATTATTTCCCAGTACAAACATCCAATCGTTTTTAAATCAAGATACATTTACTAGAGAAGCAGACTTACTGAAGATATTACAATTTTTTTTAAACTGAAGTGAGTTTGTGCTTGAAATGCTAAATATATACGGAAGCTTGTTTGCAAAAAAAAGTTAGAATTGCGTGAAGTTAGTATCGCAAGTTAAAAAATCGATGTTGCGAGAAAAAAGTGAGAATTGTGAGATATAAACAATTGTTAGAAAAAAGTGAAAATTGCGAGAAAAAAAGTGAGAATTGCAAGATAAAAATATCGCTATTGTGAGAAAAAAGTGAGAATTACTAATCGCAGTTGCTAGAAGATTCGCAATTGTGAGAAAAAAATCTGAATTGAGAGATAAAAAATCGCAGCTGCGAAAAAAAATGAGAATTGTGAGATATAAACTCACAATTGCAAGAAAAAAGTGAGAATTACTTGACAAAAAGTCGCAGTTGCTAGCAGATTCATAATTGTGAAAATTGAGAGATAAATCACAACTGTGAGAAAAAAAAGTAAAAATTGAGAGAAGTTGCAGTTGCGATTTATCTCTCAATTTTGACTTTTTTCTCAAAATTACATTTTATATTTTTTTATTCCAAGCTTCCATAAATATCTGCCAAAAATCAACTTAATTTAAAGACAAAACAAGTTTATTTTTCTGACCCCACTGACAGATTTGTTTTAAGAAAAAACTTCATTTTATTTTAAAAAACAAAAAGACTGTAATTTTGTTTCTCCAGTATGTGTATATATATATCTTGATTTAAGAACGTTTAGATGTTTGTAAAATAAAACAATACTAAATTGTCAAGGTCAATAAAGTAATTGACATTTTTTTTCAGTGAAAGATCTAGGAATATCGTAGTGTTGCTGTTAAACGTGTGTGTGTGCTTTCCTTGTAAAGGGCATTTTATCTTTTCTTCTTGATGTGTCGAGACTAACCGCTCAGCCTGTGTATGGAGAGGCTAACTAACAACAGTAGCTCGACTGCGGAGAGATAGAGCTCTAGTGTAATCGCTCTACGCCTAACCAACTAAACCTCGCATGCAGAAACACGGCAGTCGCGCATCTGTGTCCGTCCAGCTAGTGGCGTTTAACCAGAGAGTGTGTGTGTGTGTGTGTGTGTGTGTGTGTGTGTGTGTGTGTGTGTGTGGTGTGTGTGTATGTGTGTGTGTCTAACGGCTCTTCTCTTGTGTGTTGTGTGCAGAGGAAACGGCGTGTGCTGCAGGAATCGTGGATCGTATGTAGATTCGCTTGCTTTTAAATCCTCTCAATTAGACCCTAATCACCCGATCTCTAATCACCTGAACTGCTGATTCGCTCTGAGATTCTCCGTCACTAACACACACTCACACTAACCGCTCCGATGATCACGTGATCGGAGTCTTCCATGTGTCCAGCTCCTGCACGCAGTTACTGAGCAGCTTGGGGTTTTCATCACTGTTTTTATCTTCTCAGTTCCAGTAAACCATCCTGTGTGTGTGTGTGTGTGTGTGTGTGTGTTCATTTAACATCTTTGTAAAGATGTGTTTCTGGCTAACAGATGTGCAGTGCTCACTGCTGCAGGCATGTGTGTTAATCATGTAAATATTTGCACATGTGTCACTGTGTCGCGTGCATAAAACATTGCACGCCACACACACACACACACACACACACACACACACACACAAACAGGTGGTTTTAATCGTGTTACTTCAGTACTAGCACATGCTGTACTAACCAAACATAATGTGTTTCCCAGCATTAACTTTCAAACAACACTCAAAATGTCCCTGCTCTTTAAAATGGGTCTTTTTAAAGCTTTTATCGGTTGTGTTTTAAGTTTTGTTTCTGTATGATCTGTACTGAAGTCTCTCATCTGAGTGAATCTCATAAAACACGTCACATTTCAGCCCGAGAAACGTGTTTTACGTGCAAAACATCTCAAAGGTCCTACAAAACGGGCTTCACTGTATAAAATATCTATTTACAATGAGGTTTCTTTTGTTAATGCATGAACTACAGCATTATTATTAATACAAATGTTCATGTGCATAAGCTAATGTTAATAACTTTTGATCTTAAAAATGTTTAAGTAAATGCTCATTGTTTGTTAGTTCATGTTAACAAAAAACCTCTCGTTACTGAAATATGTTGTGATTAATGAGCTGTTCATGAGTTTCAGCCGTGTGTTTTTGATTTAATCATGTGTTTTTAATCGACCAATGAGACGCACACTAGATATCTTGTTCTTGCGTTCTGATTGGCTGTGATGTTTTAGATGGTAATTATCCAGACACACGCTGATAATAGTGTCTTGGCGCACTCGTCTCGTGATGTTGAAGTAAATGAGTGATTAATAAAGGTGCTTCCAGAGCTTCTGTCTGTGATCTTCATCTTCAGCACGAGCGTCTCAGGCCTCGGCCACACGAATACGGCTTCCTTTAAAAAACGGTTAAAGGTACAATATGTAGGATTTTTCTCCACCAGGGCTAGCTAACCTCTTACAATAACAAAGCCGTATATTGATGACGTATATTCCGCATTAAGCTGAATTCTGGATCTTGTCGTCAAGCTGATGGATCTTTTATGGATGAGTGAATACACTGATGTTTTTAACATGACTGTGGTGAAGCAGGAGCGATTGCTAGACGTACACCAGCGCCACACACACACACACACACACACGCAACGCCAGTCCCGCGGATATAAAGGAATAAGGAGATTTAAAGGTGCCCTATAATGTGAAATTGAATTTATGTTGGCATAGTTAAATAACAAGAGTTCAGTTCATGGACATGACATACAGTGAGTTTCAAACACCATTGTTTTCTCCTTCTTATTTAAATCTCGTTTTTAAAAAACACCCCTGAAAAACAGGCGAATCTCCACATAATACCGACTGTGACGCAACAGTCGGGGATCACGCCTCCAAAGATTTGCATATCCCACCCCTCAATGACAAGCACTGCACAGCCGAGTCATCAGAGCAAGCGAGGATCAGAGGGAAAATGGCAGATCATGGAAATAAATGCTATGTTCCAGGCTGTGCAGGGGATGTGAGGACTTTTCATACCCTTCCCACAGAAAAGAAATGTCAACAGTCGTGGATGATGTTTATCTATAATCGGATACCGCAACAGTTTAATTCGAAGTTGTTAGTTTGCTCTGCCCATTTCACCACGGACTTATTTTAGAACCTTGGACAATATCAAGCTTCTCTCAGCGTCTCAAACTGGAGAAGGGGGTAATTCCAACTATATTCCCGCAACCGGTAAGTAGTGATTTTATTAACGATAATTTACACTGTGTTAGACCCAGCGCAAGATCCTAGTACAGTAATAGCAAACTCCAAGTAACGAGCATAGCTGCTACATAACTAACGTTAAATAGGCTAATTCTCAGTGAATAAACTATACAGAAAGCGATCAAAGAACAATCCACACAGCGCGAGTTTATCACTGCACAACGAAGCTCTTACTGTATGTCATCATTTGCATTAGTGAAAGCATGAGAGAGAGAAACTGCGTTGTCTCGCGATCAACAAACTGTCATCTGCTTTTGCTCAATGCTCATCACAGCAACATTTTATGTGATGGGAATAGATCTAAATACTTTAAAAACATCTCACGATTCGTTAATCTCGATAGCTGTAATAGTTAAAACGTATTTAACAGCAGTAGTGAAAGTATTCGAGAGAGTTTCACGTGTCTCATTTCATATGCAAGCAGGTCAGCCAATCACAGCAGTGGCCTGTTCTCACAGCAGACACGCCCCTTCAAACAGAGTGTTCAAATCAGAGACTAAAATCAGGCTAGGAAAAATGCCTTTTATTTCTAAAGTATGACTATTTTTGATCTAAAAAACATACTAACATTATAAGGGCAACCCAGAAAACATTATTAAATAATTAAAAAAACCATTATAGGGCACCTTTAATTCTACCCAACTACACACAAGTGCTGAATTAATACTCACACAGGTCAGTTTATTAGAGGAATGAAACCTGAGGTAACGTTAAGTTTCACTCGCTCTAACAGTTACACTATCACACTAAACGCCATTTGTGGGTGTTGAATGTTGTTAGTTGGGTTGTTTGTTGGCTGTATGAGACTAAGTAAGCTAGATCATCATTAGAATACAATATTTATTAATAAAGCACATTTAAAAACAACCAAGTTTGACCAAAGTGCTGTACAAAGCAGAAATATAATGCAGTACAGGACAGCTAAGAATCAGGGAGAATTAAAAGCAAGAGAAAATAAAAAAGTCTTTAAATAAGATTTGAATATGGAAACTGATGGAGCCAGTCTGATATAGGGAGGCAGACTGTTCCAAAGTTTTGGGCCTGCAGTCGCAAAAGCATGGTCGCCTCGTTTTTTGAGTCTGGATCTAGACACGATAAGAAGGCAGTGGTCACTGGATCTCAAGGTACGAGAAGGAGTGTACAGACAGAGCAGATCGGTCAGGTACTGAGGGGCCAAATTGTTAAGAGCTTTATACACAAAAAGTAAAATTTTAAAATCAATTCTAAATTTGACAGGTAGCCAATGGAGTTTGGATTAGATAGGGGTGATCGATTCATACTTGCGTGTCCCAGTGAGGAGTCTAGCTGCTGCGTTTTGCACTAGCTGTAGGCGAGAGAGAGAGAAGACTGAGATAGACCAAAATAAAGAGAATTACAATATTCTAGTCGAGATGTTACAAATGCATGAATCACTGTTTGGAGATTACTCTGAGTTAGAAAAGGTTTCACTTTAGAGAGTTGGCGGAGGTGAAAGAAGCATGACTTTACAACAGCACTGATCTGTTTCTCAAATTTTAAGTTGTGGTCAAACAGAAAACCCAGATTTCTTGCACAGTGTGTTTCATACGGTGCGAGAGTACCACGGTCAACATCAAACACACAGTTTTCCTTGGGCCCGAAGATAATTATTTCTGTTTTATTTTCGTTTAGGTTTAGAAAGTTACTTGAAAGCCAAAGTTTAAGTTCACTTAAACAGGCAAACAGGGGTTGTGGACCATTTTTATCATTATGTTTTAAAGGAAAATAAATCTGAGTATCATCAGCATACAGATGAAAGGATACTCCGTATTTATTGAAGATGGAAGCCAGAGGTAGCAAATACAGAATAAACAATACTGGCCCGAGGACTGATCCCTGTGGGACTCTGCAGTTCAGAGGTACACTAGAGGAGGATTGATGCCCAATACAGGTCAGAGAATTAGAATTACATTAGAATAACATACAGATCATATTCTAACATTTCATCATGTTGAACTAAATAACATTGATTAGTTTTATGTACATTTGCTCTCCTGTCTAATAAAGCACATGCAACACTCGCGTCTCTGTCGAGTGGAAGTTAGTCGTGGACGTGGAGCTCTCGGCATCTCGAAACATGTTGATCTTCGTTTTAGTCTCTTTCTGTCTCAAAGTCTGCTTGCCATGGTCCATAATGTTTGACCAAAACAACAACAGCGTGAGCGTCCTGCTAGGCATAACGGGCATAACCCAGTTGTTAACTTCTGTCGTCATGGTTACTATCACAGTACGAGCGGAAACAATGGTGGAAACTGGGGGTAACGCAGATATGACATCATTGACTCGCGACTCCTCACCGCTGCTCACACGCCCCGTTTCCTTGGTTAAAATCGCAATTTTTTCACGATTTACAGATAGTTGGAAACATTTGGGATATTGTAAGTAATCAACTAAACAAAATATAAAACATTGGCCTAATGGTTTTTGGATATTTTACTGCAAAAATCCTACATATTGTACCTTTAAATATAGAATTGATTTTAAAGTTTTGTTTTTAAGTCTTTGCAGAACGGTACCTATCTGAACTACTACATCTGCCCACACAGTCAAGATCTCTGATCACTCGAATTTACTATCGGCCCCTAGCGTTAGACTTAAAGATAGGGTGATCGAGCTTTTGCAGTCCTAAGGCTTACATCAGATCCGCCCAAACTTTGTCCATTTTTAAATCAACTTTGAAAACTTATTTTTTTTCAATAGCTTTTAATATATCTTGATTTTTTTCTTCTCATATATGTTTTCTATTTTATTGTTTGTCTTTTTGGCCTTGTAAAGCACTTTGGTCAACACCAGTTGTTTTTAAATGTGCTATACAAATAAAGTTGTACTGTATGGTCTCCGTCTGGGCTGGAGTGGGAGGATTGATTGATTCTCAGATCTGTGACTTTAAGCACATCTTCGGTTGACTTTCCTTCACGTCTGCTTGGGTATGAGGTCATCTTGGTGGAAAGACTGGAGATTGTGATTTGCAGCCAGTGTTTGTCGGCTCTCTGTGTCTCAGGCTCGCAGGGCTCGTGATGGAGGTGGAGAACAGGTGAACGGAGAACAGGTGAACGGAGGAAAGGTGGTGCTGAAGGACGCTGAGAAGATGCTGGAAGAATCTGAGAGCTGAGCCACGTTTGGCTGAACGAGCTGTCAATCACTCTCAGTGTGTTTCTCTGAGCATCAATGAAGAGACTGTGTGTGTGTGTGTGTGTGTGTGTGTGTGTGTGTGTGTGTGTGTGTGTGTGTGTGTGTGTGTGTGTGTGTGTGTGTGTGTGTGTGTGTGTGTGTGTGTGTGCGTGTGTGTTAGAGCACAAACTGAATGAATTGAGTGTAAATATCGTTTTTATTTAATTAAAGTCTTACCGGTGGAGTTTATGCATGTTTTTGTGTTTGATTAAACCCACATTAATTGTGCACCAACGTTGCAGTTCTTACTAACATTGGTGTAATTATAGCATTTTTGATACTACAACAAAAACTAACACACAAAACGTGCTCTTTTGTTTAAAAATATTAATATTAAAACTAGTGCTGGGCAACGATTAATCGCATCCAAAGTAAAAGTTTGTGTTTACGTTATATATGTGTGTGTGTACTGTGTATAATTATTTTGTATATATAAATACACACATATATTTGAGTCATAGTTGCATGTATATGTCTATATATAATTTATATTATATATAAATATTTTATATATAAACAAAAAAGTCTTAAATATACATGCATGTGTGTGTATATGTATATATATATATATATACACAAAAATAATTATACACAGTACACACACATATATTATGTAAACACAAACTTTTATTTTGGATGTGATTAATCTCAATTAATCGTTGCCCAGCACTAATTAAAACATATTAACAGACTAAATTAAAACAATGGCATAAAGTCTTTAGATATTTCTCACTTAATTAAACATTGCGTCTTTTTTATTAAATCCTGTTAGAAACATGTTAGCGATGTGCTAAAGCATATTAGAAATATGATAATCATCCTAACCACGACATAGTAAATCATGTTAGAATCATAGCAACATCTTAAAGCAAGTTAGCAATGTGTTAAATAATGCAATAAAAACATGCTAAAAATGTGTTAAATTATGTTAGCAATGTGCTAATTCGTTCTAGAAACATGTTTGCAACAATCTAAAAAGTGTTAGCAACAAATTAAAACACCTTAGCAACATTATCTGTCTGTTTTTTTCTGATAGTCAAGTCATCGTTGTTTATATAGTGCTTTTTACAACTCCGCTTTACAGAGATAACATGAAAATAATACCATCTGATCTGGATACGGCCCGGGTCCGGCTGACTACATCATGTGTTGTGGTCGTGTACAGCACAGGTCCTCCATCTGATCTGGATACGGCCCGGATCGGCTGACTACATCATGTGTTGTGGTCGTGTCTAGGCGCAGGTCCTCCATCTGATCTGGATACGGCCCGGATCCGGCTGACTACATCATGTGTTGTGGTCGTGTCTAGGCGCAGGTCCTCCATCTGATCTGGATACGGCCCGGTCCGGCTGACTACATCATGAGTTGTGGCGTGTCTAGGCTCAGGTCCTCCATCTGATCTGGATACGGCCCGGATCCGGCTGACTACATCATGTGTTGTGGTCGTGTCAAGGCGCAGGTCCTCCATCTGATCTGGATACGGCCGGATCCGGCCTGACTACATCATGTGTTGATGGTCGTGTCGTGAGGACACAGGTCTCCTATCTGATCTGGATACGGCCCGGATCCGGCTGACTACATCATGAGTTGTGGTCGTGTCTAGGCTCAGGTCCATCCATCTGATCTTGGATACGGCCCGGATCCGGCTGACTACATCATGTGTTGTGGTCGTGTCTAGGCGCAGGTCCTCCATCTGATCTGGATTACGGCCCGGGATCCGGCTGACTACATCATGTGTTGTGGTCGTGTCTAGGCGCAGGTCCTCCATCTGATCTGGATACGGCCCGGGTCCGGCTGACTACATCATGTGTTGTGGCGTGTGTCAGGCGCAGGTCCTCCATCTGATTGGATGGCCTGGGATACATAGGGCGTGGGGGACAAAGCCCGGATCCGGCTGACTACATCATGTGTTGTGGTCGTGTACAGGCGCAGGTCCTCCATCTGATCTGGATAAGGCCCGGATCCGGCTGACTACATCATGTGTTGTGGTCGTGTCTAGGCGCAGGTCCTCCATCTGATCTGGATACGGCCCAGATCCGGCTGACTACATCATGTGTTGTGGTCGTGTCTAGGCGCAGGTCCTCCATCTGATCTGGATAAGGCCCGGATCCGGCTGACTACATCATGTGTTGTGGTCGTGTCTAGGCGCAGGTCCTCCATCTGATCTGGATAAGGCCCGGATCCGGCTGACTACATCATGTGTTGTGGTCGTGTACAGGCTCAGGTCCTCCATCTGATCTGGATACGGCCCGGATCCGGCTGACTACATCATGTGTTGTGGTCGTGTCTAGGCGCAGGTCCTCCATCTGATCTGGATACGGCCCGGGTCCGGCTGACTACATCATGTGTTGTGGCCGTGTACAGGCGCAGGTCCTCCATCTGATCTGGATATGGCCCGGGTCCGGCTGATTACATCATGAGTTGTGGCCGTGTACAGGCTCAGGTCCTCCATCTGATCTGGAAAGGACCAGGATCCGACTGACTACATCATGTGTTGTGGTCGTGTTCTAGGCGCAGGTCCTCCATCTGATCTGGATACGGCCCGGGTCCGGCTGATTACATCATGCGTTGTGGCCGTGTACAGGCTCAGGTCCTCCATCTGATCTGGATACGGCCCGGGTCCGGCTGATTACATCATGCGTTGTGGCCGTGTACAGGGCAGGTCCTCCATCTGATCTGGATACGGCCCGGGTCCGGCTGACTTCAGTAAACCTCGGAATAAAAGCCATTCTTCTTATGATGTAGCGAGTACATCGGGTGTTATAGAAAGTGTCCCCGGTCTGACCTAATCTATGAGGCCTAATAATCATTTAACTGATTTGAATAATAGAAATGTATAATGTTCTGTATGAATGCCAGGTAAAAGAGATGTGTTTTTAGTCTAGATTAAACTGACAGAGTGTGTCTGTGACGAAGAGTTGACAGAGCAGCCATCAAGTGTTAGACAGTACTCTAGGTTAATACATGCAGAGGTTTTTTGACCAACTATGTTTTTTCAGAATTTAGTAGTAGGAAATTACTAGTCATCCTGTTTTTTATATCAGCTATGCATTCTGTTAATTTTGTGGATTGGTAAGTTTTGTCAGGGCTTGAAGAAATTTAGAGCTGAGTATCATCGTCATAACAGTGAAAACCAATGCCATGCTTCCTACTGATATCTCCTAATGGTAGCATGTAATGCCTTCAAACTTTGCAAGTATTAAAGTAAACATTAAAGTTTGCCTTGACGCATCAGTATGGGACATTCCTCGTATTATCCTTATAAATGTAGGGTTGTGCTCTTTTATTGTGGAATCATTCAGATATAACGAACATGAGTCAAACTCTCACAGCTCTGAACATGCATTATTATTAAATATCAAACCCGACGGCCGGTTGAATAACAGCAGGCGTTGAGCCAGATCATCTGGTGCTCGACTGGATCTGGGTGGAGGACCTGATGATGTCAGGATTGAGGTAAACAGCTGATGTTACACTCTTAAAGAGACAGTTACCGCATAACTAACACATAAGAGCGGTATACTGTACTCTGTGGACCTCAGAGGTTCATGCTGTTCATATAATGACCACATGATGCTCCAAACAGGACAAAACGAGGGTATTATTAAATATTTTCTATTTCAATGTGTAGAAGCTTTTTCCACATAGTCGTATGGTTTTTTCACACAATTAAATAACCAGATTACTTTTTTGATACAAGTAACATATTACAAGTAACGTGCATTAAATAACCAATTACTTTTTTGATACAAGTAACGTATTACAAGTAACGTGCATTAAATAACCAGATTACTTTTTTGATACAAGTAACGTATTACAAGTAACGTGCATTAAATAACAAGATTACTTTTTTGATACAAGTAACGCATTACAAGTAACGTGCATTAAATAACCAGATTACTTTTTTGATACAAGTAACGCATTACAAGTAACGTGCATTAAAATAACCAGATTACTTTTTTGATACAAGTAACGTATTACAAGTAACGTGCATTAAATAACCAGATTACTTTTTTGATACAAGTAACGTATTACAAGTAACGTGCATTAAATAACCAGATTACTTTTTTTGATACAAGTAACGTATTACAAGTAACGTGCATTAAATAACCAGATTACTTTTTTGATACAAGTAACATATTACAAGTAACATGCATTAAATAACCAGATTACTTTTTTGATACAAGTAACGTATTACAAGTAACGTGCATTAAATAACCAGATTACTTTTTTGATACAAGTAACATTACAAGTAACGTGCATTAAATAACCAGATTACTTTTTTGATACAAGTAACGCATTACAAGTAACGTGCATTAAATAACCAATTACTTTTTTGATACAAGTAACGTATTACAAGTAACGTGCATTAAATAACCAGATTACTTTTTTGATACAAGTAACGCATTACAAGTAACGTGCATTAAATAACCAATTACTTTTTGATACAAGTAACATATTACAAGTAATGCATATTAACCAGATTACTTTTTTGAAAGTAGCCCGAAGGTGGGGTTATCGGTGCAATCGCGGATTAGCGCGCATGAACGCTCGCAATCTGTTAAGAAAGAGCAACAACGCATCAAAGACCTCACAGAGCCCGCGAGCTCGCGACCGAAAAATATCTACATCTAATATCCGGCTGTCGCGCAACTCAACCTCAGTGTATATGAGTAACCAATCAGCAACTAGATTAAACATACATGTGAACAAATAAATTACGGGCTTTCGGAGTAATCCTTTTGTAATCATAGGTTCACTAAAATACTTTAGGAAAGGAAAGTAATGTACTTATATTGCAGAGTCCACAATGTTGTTCTGGTGTTCTTTTTAAATGAAGTTGTGAGTGAGTGTATATATTTCTCAAGCAAATCAGCGCAAACGTTGCAACTCTGAGTCCTGTCTGACGTCCATATTCGCGTGTTGTGTTTTCCCTGGTATGGTGCCGTGTTTGGTCATTTCGGTTCTTTTATCACGTGATTTCGTGAAAAACGTGGTTTGTGACAGTAAATCGTTGGGTGAAGTTGTTGTCAACCGGCAGCGTACCTCCTGTTGCGGACACATTGGTTGTTAACTACAATTAACGTCTATTCAAGACATAGATGTGAACCGCCATTACCACTTTTATCATGTAGTAACAGTAACGTGCATTAAATAACAGATTACTTTTTTTGATACAAGTAACGCATTACAAGTAACGTGCATTAAATAACCAGATTACTTTTTTGATACAAGTAACATATTACAAGTAACTGCATTAAATAACCAGATTACTTTTTTGATACAAGTAACGTATTACAAGTAACGTGCATTAAATAACCAGATTACTTTTTTGATACAAGTAACATTACAAGTAACGTGCATTAAATAACCAGATTACTTTTTTGATACAAGTAACGCATTACAAGTAACGTGCATTAAATAACCAGATTACTTTTTGATACAAGTAACGTATTACAAGTAACGTGCATTAAATAACCAGATTACTTTTTTGATACAAGTAACGATTACAAGTAACGTGCATTAAATAACCAGATTACTTTTTTGATACAAGTAACATATTACAAGTATACGTGATTAATAACAGATTACCTTTTCTGATACAAGTAACGCATGTACAAAGTAACATGCATAAATAACCAGACTTAACTTTTGCAATAACTATATACATGAGCTACACTCAGAGACTATTATTTGATGTAACATAAAAGTAATCGGATGTCATTAAATTAACCAGTTACTTTTTGAAAAAAGTAATGTGTTATTCAATTACAAGTATACTGCATTTACAAGTAAGTGTTATCATATTTGATCATAACTTCAATGTACTGCATGATCCAATTACTTTTTTTATACGGTCGTCATTCGTTCATTATACGATTTTCGTAACGTGTATTAAATACAGTCATGTAACTTTTGTTACAATACGTTGTCATGTAAAGTCAAAATAACAGATTACATTTTTGATACACAGTAAGCATTGACAAGTAACGTGCATTAAATAACCAGATTACTTTTTTTGATACAAGTAACGCATTACAAGTAACGTGCATTAAATAACCAGATTACTTTTTTGATACAAGTAACGCATTTACAAGTAACGTGCATTAAATAACCAGATTACTTTTTTGATACAAGTAACGCATTACAAGTAACGTGCATTAAATAACCAGATTACTTTTTTGATACAAGTAACGCATTACAAGTAACGTGCATTAAATAACCAGATTACTTTTTTGATACAAGTAACATATTACAAGTAACGTGCATTAAATAACCAGATTACTTTTTGATACAAGTAACATATTACAAGTAACGTGCATTAAATAACCAGATTACTTTTTTGATACAAGTAACGTATTACAAGTAACGTGCATTAAATAACCAGATTACTTTTTTGATACAAGTAACGTATTACAAGTAACGTGCATTAAATAACAAGATTACTTTTTTGATACAAGTAACGCATTACAAGTAACGTGCATTAAATAACCAGATTACTTTTTTGATACAAGTAACGCATTACAAGTAACGTGCATTAAATAACCAGATTACTTTTTTGATACAAGTAACATATTACAAGTAACGTGCATTAAATAACCAGATTACTTTTTTGATACAAGTAACATATTACAAGTAACGTGCATTAAATAACCAATTACTTTTTTGATACAAGTAACGTATTACAAGTAACGTGCATTAAATAACCAGATTACTTTTTTGATACAAGTAACGCATTACAAGTAACGTGCATTAAATAACCAATTACTTTTTTGATACAAGTAACGCATTACAAGTAACGTGCATTAAATAATCAATTACTTTTTTGATACAAGTAACGCATTACAAGTAACGTGCATTAAATAACCAGATTACTTTTTTGATACAAGTAACGCATTGCAAGTAACGTGCATTAAATAACCAGATTACTTTTTTGATACAAGTAACGCATTGCAAGTAACGTGCATTAAATAACCAGATTACTTTTTTGATACAAGTAACATATTACAAGTAACGTGAATTAAATAACCAATTACTTTTTTGATACAAGTAACGCATTACAAGTAACGTGCATTAAATAACCAGATTACTTTTTTGATACAACGCATTACAAGTAACGTGCATTAAATAACCAGATTACTTTTTTGATACAAGTAACGCATTACAAGTAACATTTATTAAATAACCAGATTACTTTTTTGATACAAGTAACGCATTACAAGTAACATGCATTAAATAACCAGATTACTTTTTTGATACAAGTAACATATTACAAGTAACATGCATTAAATAACCAGATTACGTTTTTGATACAAGTAACATGCATTACTTAACCAGATTTTTATTTTGATACTGGTAACTCAATGCATTACAAGTAACATGATTACTTTTTTGAACTGCACATCATTCTAGCAACACAAACACATGTCTTTACTGCCAAACAAAGTTACTACAGATGAAGTATTTTCAAGAACAACAGTCACAGTAATAGTAAGAGTTGTAGCTGAAATACAGCGAGTTATGCACGATGTCCAGTTTAATGGACAGATGATTATTCAGAATCTTAAATTGATCCTTGTGAAATTTACAAATGATATAACTCCTTAGATGTTACTTGATGTTACAACATATTTTAACCTGCAAGAGTCTTCTATGATGGAAGGAATGGATGGATATTACAGACTTGGCGTTTCTGACTGGCTGTCGGCCATCTTGGTTTGGAGAAAACATAATCCACATACAAAGGCTGATGTTTCCTCTAAGTCCATGCATACGCAAGAATTTTTATTGTCTTTATGATGTTATTGATATATGCTGAATGTTAACGTTATGTTCTCGGAATATATTAGAAAGAAACTTTCGAAGAATGTTATATTGTGAGTAAAAATAAGGTTATGAGAATGTTGTATTAACATTAGGTTCTAATCATGACAAGAAACATTTTAACCTCTTAGAAAAATTTTTGGTTTGATTGATGGATTGAAAACGATTATTTACTGGTGGAGAATCTCTTCTGCAGCTCTGACATCATCCTGCCGTCGCCTAGCAACAGTTGCTTTGGAGACAGGGATGCAGTTCTGCTGTTGCCGAGCGGCAGCGTGGACCCCTTCTTCTTCTTCTTCTTCTTCCTCTTCTTCTTCTCCTTCTGTGGATAGATCGCACCCTGCAGTGCCTCCCAGGTCATGACGGGTCTCACGTCGGATCCGGATCCGGATCCTGACTGACGGGTCTTTGAGGAGGAGCCGCCCATTTCAGCCTGACCGAGGAGAAGACACACACACACAACACACACACACACACACACACACACACACACACACACACACACACCACACACACACCACAACACACACACACACACACACACACACACACACACACACATGCTTTTTTAGTTTCATGTGTGTTCAAATTAATATAGCCTATGTATACGTCACTCTGAAACACTCTAAATTTGTAATGAGTTTTACTCAAATGATCGTGATTTTAACGGTAAAAGACCGTTTTTGGTTAACAATTGGTTAATAGTTTCTGTACCATACGGTGAATAACTGTAATAGATCTAAACGTGCCTTTTACCTTAAAATACTGTTAAGTTTGGATGTGAAAAAGAAAAAGTCATTGTATAATTTACAGTGAAAAAATGTACATTCCCACAATCCCCTGCGTGACACTTCACATTTGATGTATTTTTGCTGAAATAACTTCTTTATAGTTTTTGCTGATCAGTTATTTACATTAAGATTTTATCTTACATTTTTTTAATTTCAAGTGTGTTATGACGGTGTTCAGTGTGTGTGTGTGTGTGTGTGTGTGTGTGTGTGTGTGTGTGTGGTGTGTGTGTGTTTTGTGTGTGTGTGTGTGTGTGTGTGTGTGTGGTGTGTGAATGACTGCAGCACTGCTGTGATTGGTGGTTATCAGTGTATTGCAATGGTGCAAAACAGATATTAGTAGTTTCAATATGTTGGTAAATTAACATTATATCAGATAATGAAATACAGTTTTTACTGTAAATAAGCTAAGTCTGCTAAACTTACAATGTTGCTACTGTATTTTTTACTGTAAATTTCTGGTCTGCTAGTTTTTTTTACCTTTAATTTAACGGATTAGTACATTAGAAGATTTACAGTGTATGTAAACTGCCTTTTCTAAGATGTTTATCAGGTGTTTTTACACGGCAGATGCTTTCCAGATTACAGATCTAGCAGATATCTTACAGACGTACCTGTGCTATCAATCTGAGCACAATTAAGCGTTTCTTTACTGTTTGTGTGTGAAGCGTCCCGGTGTCCGTGTGTGTCTGATTCCCCGAGTGTGTGTCCGATTCCCCGAGTGTGTGTCCGATTCCCGAGTGTGTGTCCGATTCCCGAGTGTGTGTCCGATTCCCGAGTGTGTGTCCGATTCCCGAGTGTGTGCCGATTCCCAGAGTGTGTCCGATTCCCCGAGTGTGTGTCCGATTCCCCGAGTGTGTGTCCGATTCCCTGATGTGTGTGTCCGATTCCCCGAGTGTGTGTCCGATTCCCCGAGTGTGTGTTGGATTCCCCGAGTGTGTGTCCGATTCCCGAGTGTGTGTCCGATTCCCCGACTGTGTGTGCGATTCCCAGAGTGTGTGTCCGATTCCCTGAGTGTGTGTCGTTCGTGTGTGTGTGATTCCAGCACTGCGTGTGTGTATCGGATTCTCACTGATTGTAGTAGTCGATTCAATCGAATTCTGTTTATAATCGAACAGTTGTACTGAATAAGTAAGTCTGCGAATTCAATGTGTGTATTTACGAATTTCTCGGTTGCTAGTTTTTTTGTACCGATTTACGATGAGTACTTGAAGTTACGGTATTAACGCCTTTTCTAAGATGTTTTCAGTTTACCGCAGTGCTTTCCGATTCAGATCCTCAGTATTTCGCGTACCATGTGCTATCAATTGTAGCCAATTACGAGTTTTCTTACTGTTGTGTGTGTCCGTTTCCCGGTGTCCGTGTGTGTCTGATTCCCGAGTGTGAGTCGATTCCGAGTGTGTGTCCGATTCCCCGAGTGTGTGTCCGATTCCCGAGTGTGTGTCCGATTCCCGAGTGTGTGTCGATTCCCCGAGTGTGTCCGATTCCGATTGTGTCCTCCCGAGTGTTGTCGATTCCGGTGTGTGTCCGATTCCCGAGTGTGTGTCCGATTCCCCGAGTGTGTGTCCTGATTCCCCGAGTTGTGTGTCCGATTCCCGAGTGTGTGTGTCCGATTCCCCGAGTGTGTGTCCGATTCCCCGAGTGGGGTGTTGATTCCCCGAGTGTGTGTCCGATTCCCGAGTGTGTGTCCGATTCCCGAGTGTGTGTCCCATTCCCGAGTGTGTGTCCGATTCCCAGAGTGTGTCCGATTCCCGAGTGTGTGTGATTCCCGAGTGTGTGTCCGATTCCCGAGTGTGTGTCCGATTCCCGAGTGTGTGTCCGATTCCCGAGTTGTGTCCGATTCCCTGAGTGTGTTCCGATTCCCGAGTGTGTGTCCGATTCCCCGAGTGTGTGTTCGATTCCCGAGTGTGTGTCCGATTCCCTGAGTGTGTGTCCGATTCCCTGAGTGTGTGTTGATAGTGTGTGTCCGATTCCCGAGTGTGTGTCCGATTCCCGAGTGTGTGTCCGATTCCCGAGTGTGTGTCCGATTCCCGAGTGTGTGTCGATTCCGAGTGTTGTCCATTCTGGTGTGTGTCCTGATTCCCGATTGTGTGTCCGATTCCGAGTGTGTGTCCGATTCCCGAGTGTGTGTCCGATTCCCCGAGTGTGTGTCCGATTCCCCGAGTGTGTGTCCGATTCCCGAGTGTGTGTCCGATTCCCCGAGTGTGTGTCCGATTCCCCAGTGTGTGTGATTCCCGAGTGTGTGTCCGATTCCCGAGTGTGTGTCCGATTCCCCGAGTGTGTGTCCGATTCCCCGAGTGTGTGTCCGATTCCCTGAGTGTGTGTTTGATTCCCCGAGTGTGTGTCCGATTCCCCGAGGTGGTGTCCGATTCCCGAGTGTGTGTCCGATTCCCCGAGTGTGTCGATTCCGTGGTTCCGATCCGAGTGTGTGTCCGATTCCCCGAGTGTGTGTCCGATTCCCGAGTGTGTGTCCGATTCCCTTCCGAGTGTGTATCCGATGTGTGTCCGATTCCCCGAGTGTGTGTTCGATTCCCCGAGTGTGTCGTTCCCGATTCCCCGAGTGTGTGTTCCGATTCCCCGAGGGGTGTGTCCGATTCCCCGAGTGTGTGTCGATTCCCGAGTTTCCATCCGATGTGTGTGTTCCGATTCCCGAGTGTGTGTCCGATCTCCCTGAGTGTGTGTTCCGAGTTCCTCCGAGTGTGTGTCCGATTCCCCGAGTGTGTGTTGTCCGATTCCCCGAGTGTGTGTCCGATTCCCGAGTGTGTGTTCGATTCCCCGAGTGTGTGTCCGATTCCCGAGTGTGTGTCCGATCCCGAGTGTGTTCGATTCCCGAGTGTGTCCGATTCCCGAGTGTGCCGTCCCCGAGTGTGTGTCCGATTCCCCGAGTGTGTTCCGATTCCCGAGTGTGTGTCCGATTCCCCGAGTGTGTGTCCGATTCCCCGAGTGTGTGTGTCTCCGATTCCCGAGTGTGTGTCCGATTCCCCGAGTGTGTGTTGATTCCCCGAGTGTGTGTCCGA
>JAZAVI010001355.1:162962-290462 GCA_036326025.1 Chrosomus eos
TCTGTACTGCAGTGTGTTCTCCTCATCCCCTCTGGCCGGTGTCACAGCGCCCCCTACAGGCCACGAGTCTCTCCTGCAGCTGCTCGACCGCTACGCCCTGATCCCGCTACACACACACCGGCAGGAGCCTGTCACCGCCGCGCAGCTGAGCCACACACCCCTCGACATGGTGAGGGACACACACACTAGCTGTGTCCAGAACCGCTCACTCCTTCACTGATTGTTACTGCCTGTCAGTCAAAAATAAACAATTTTTATTTTTTAATTTCAATGAAATGAATGTACTATAGTTTAGTCCAATAATGTTTTTTATTTAATATTTTGTATTTTTAGGGGATTTTTAAAAAACAACAGAATTTTACATTTATTGTTATGAAAAATGTGAGAAAATCAAAGCCATAAATTTAAATTTAAACAATAAATTTGTTGTTCGATATGGTGAGGGAACGACACACTGACTGTCTGCGAGCGTGTGATTCGATTGGCTGACGGATGTGTGTCTGTTCTCTGATTGGTTGCAGGGGGCCCATCTGGCCGTGATTGATGCGCTGATGTCACTGAGCGCCATGGAAATGGTGGCTCGGGTCAAGATGTCG
Source organism: Chrosomus eos (assembly GCA_036326025.1). Classification (NCBI taxonomy): domain Eukaryota; kingdom Metazoa; phylum Chordata; class Actinopteri; order Cypriniformes; family Leuciscidae; genus Chrosomus; species Chrosomus eos. The sequence goes on from JAZAVI010001355.1 coordinate 163,559, forward strand.
AAGGACACGGATCAGTTCGGGGCCGACAAGAGCTGGGAGAACGCTCTGCTTTTCTGGATAAACAAGGTTTCTAAAGCCACAAATAGAAGTGGAGTGAAACCGGATTCAACTGCAGTGTGAACGCGGCTAATAGGAACTGAAAAGATTCATTTTATAGAACAGAAAGATAAAGGCTTGACCTGTAAAATGCATCGCAGTACGTTAACTGTGAGCAGAACCCTAAAGCCACAAACAGAAGTGGAGTGAAACCGGATTCAACTGCAGTGTGAACGCGGCTAATAGTATCTGAAAATATTAATATTATAGAACAGAAAGATAAAGGCTTGACCTGTAAAAAGCATTGCAGAACGTTCACTAAGAGCAGAACCCTAAAGCCACAAACAGAAGTGGAGTGAAACCGGATTCAACTGCAGTGTGACACTAATAGGATCTGAAAAGATACATTTTATAGAAAAGAAAGATGAAAACGAAAAGTTTTTGTTAACCTGTAAAATGCATTGCAGAACGTTCACTGAGAGCAGAACCCTAAAGCCACAAACAGAAGTGGAGTGAAACCGGATTCAACTGCAGTGTGAACGCGGCTAATAGGAACTGAAAAGATTCATTTTATAGAACAGAAAGATAAAGGCTTGACCTGTAAAATGCATTGCAGAACGTTCACTAAGAGCAGAACCCTAAAGCCACAAACAGAAGTGGAGTGAAACCGGATTCAACTGCAGTGTGACACTAATAGGATCTGAAAAGATACATTTTATAGAAAAGAAAGATGAAAACGAAAAGTTTTTGTTAACCTGTAAAATGCATTGCAGAACTTTCACTGAGAGCAGAACCCTAAAGCCACAAACAGAAGTGGAGTGAAACCGGATTCAACTGCAGTGTGAACGAAACTATTAGGATATGAAAAGATACATTTTATATAACAGAAAGATAAACGCTTGACAAAACTTGACAAAAACTTATAAAGAAAATTATAAAGCATGAACTGGACATGACACAAATAAAGCAATAGCTGTGTTTCCATCCTACTGTTTTTATGTGAATTTTGGGATAAAAATGGAAATGCCAAGATGCTCATAAATTCTAAAAATGTCCTTATAAATCGTATTATTGAGGTGGATATTTTTAATCTGATAAAAAGACGTGCATAAACTATGATGGAAACACATTTACTGAATAATCTCTGTCTTTGCCTCAGCGTCAGCTGTGATTGGATAACTGGAGTAACCAGTGGACAAATGGCGTTGCAGCATCTCTATGTTGGAGACATATATACATATACATATATATACACATAGACTCTATAACACCGGAGTCGAAGTGTGTGATCAGAATGATTTGGTGTAATTCCTCCAGAAGCATCACACACACACGAGTGTGTTCATCCGAACGCTAGAGAACATGACAGCGTTTACTGTGTTTCCAGACCAACTCATTTATGATGAGGGAAAAACTGCCCAAATGCAGAAACTTACACTTTATTACTGATATTTTGATCCAGTTTTCTATGAAGTGATGATTTTGTTCTCTTGAACACACGGGATGGAAACACTGCTATATGTACACGTGTATTGCATGTAGAGCTTCATCACTCTAGATGTGCTGATGTTGAACGTCAGAAACACTTTAAACTGCTTGATTTCTGCAGGTCAACCAGAAGCTGCGGGAAAACACTGATGTTGAGGAGAATCCCAAATCAAACCCCTGTACTGACCTGCAGCCTGCTGTGAGTGAACACACACACACACACACACACACACACACACACACACACACACAACACGAGCACGACACACGATCACGATCACGGACACGAACACACGCACGCACACACACACCTACACACACACACACACACACACACACACACACACACACACACACACACACACACCACACACACACACAGCACACAAACACACACACACACACACACACACTCACTCACTCATCACACACACACACACACATGGACACACACACACACACACACACACACACACACACACACACACACACACACACACACACACACACACACACACACACACACACACACACACACACACACACACACACACACACACACACACACACTCACTCACTCACACACACACAAAGACACACACACACACACACACACACACACACGCACGCACGCACGCACGCACGCACGCGCACACACACACACACACACAAATTTGATTTTGAGTATTTGATTTGAATTGAATGTGTATATTTTATATTTTAATGTATATTGCCTTGTATTAGTTTATGATAATTGTAATAACGGTGTGTATAAATTCTCTCTCTCTCTGCAGTGTCCACAGCGCTGGTACTGGAAACTGGTTCCAGTGAGTATTACAGCTCTGATGAATCGCTGTCAGTCTCATCATGGATATTAAATCAGAGTGTGTGTGTGTATGTGTGTGTGTGTGTGTGTGCTGACGGACCCACAGAAGTGCCTTACTCTGACTGACTGATGTGTACAGTAGCGTTCAGAACTCATTTGATTGACATGTGTGCTCATGTAGGTCCAGCCAATAGGAATCAGGGGGTGGGGATCCAGCTTTGTCCCCACCCCCTTTTTACTTCTGTTTGTCATGTGACTGTGTGTGACTCTGGTTGCCGTTGCGACGACCCCTGGGCATTGACCCGTGTGCTCTCTCTGCCATAACGCACCCAGCATGCCATCGCATTTTGTTTGAAGGAGTCGGGGAATAAACCTCCTGTGGTAACGTATCCGCCCGCCTCCTGTCTCTCACACACACACACACACACACACACACACACACACACACACACACACACACACACACACACACACACACACACACACACACACACACACACTGCATGACATCATCACTGTCCTGTCTCAGATCTTTGCAGCAAACACATTGTTAGCCTCATAGCATAATTTTCTAATTATAAAAACATTGAAATATGACTTAGGCAATTATGCTATGAGGCTAACGACATGCTTTTTGTAGTTTCACTCTTTGCTTTTGAACATAATTGAGTTTTTCTTCCAGTTTTACACGTTATTTTTTCTCACTGTCACTGCTGGACTCTGGATGCGCTTTAACACACTCATATTCACACACTCACATCAGTGTGTCTTTCTTCCTCTTCACCTGTGAGCCTGTGTGTGTGTGTGGGTGAATCTCATGAAACCTGTCATCATTTCCCATGTTATTATTCATGTCTTATTTACAATTGCAAATATCCTGATTTTACGACAATAAGATTTCTTGCATCTAGAGTAACAAGGATTTGTGGGGGAAATGTGCTTAAATGTTGTGAAAATGTAACAATTCAAACCACCTCAATGTACAATATCATTTTGTATGTAACCTAGACATGTTTCATGAGATTATGTGTATGTGTGTTCTTGTTTCTGTTTTACACACTAGCTGCCTCATGCTGGTTTTGCTTCAGTTTGTGTGTGTGTGTGTGTGTGAGTGTGTGTGTGTGTGTGTGTGTGTTTGTGTGTGTGTGTGGTGAGTGAGTGAGTAAGTGTGTTGTGTGTGTGTGTGTGTGTGTGTGTGTGTGTGTGTGTGTGTGTGTGTGGTTGTGTGTGTGTGTGTGTGTGTGTGGTGTGTGTGTGTGAGAGAGAGAGAGAGAGTGAGTGTGTGATAGTGTGAGTGTGTGAGAGTGTGGGTGAGTGAGTGAGTGAGTGAGTGAGTGAGTGAGTGAGTGAGTGAGTGAGTGAGTGAGAGTGTGGTGAGTGAGTGAGTGAGTGAGTGGAGTGAGTGAGTGAGTGAGTGAGTGAGTGAGTGAGTGAGTGAGTGTGAGTGTGAGTGAGTGAGTGAGTGAGTGAGTGAGTGAGTGAGTGAGTGAGTGAGTGAGTGTGGTGAGTGAGTGAGTGAGTGAGTGAGTGAGTGAGTGAGAGTGTGGGTGAGTGAGTGAGTGAGTGAGTGTGAGTGTGGGTGAGTGAGTGAGTGAGTGAGTGAGTGAGTGTGGGAGTAAGTGTGTGAGAGTGTGGTGAGTGAGTGAGTGAGTGAGTGAGTGAGTGAGTGAGTGAGTGAGTGTGGAGTGAGTGAGTGAGTGAGTGAGTGAGTGAGTGAGTGAGTGAGTGAGTGTGTGAGAGTGTGTGGGTGAGTTGAGTGAGTAGGTTGAGTGAGTGAGTGAGTGAGTGAGTGAGTGAGTGAGAGTGTGGGTGAGTGAGTGAGTGAGTGTGGGAGTGAGTGTGTGAGAGTGTGGGTGAGTGAGTGAGGTGATGTGAGTGAGGTGAGTGGTGAGGTGTGGTGAGTGTGTGAGTGAGTGAGTGTGAGGGGGTGAGTGGTGAGTGTGGTGATGAGTGAGTGAGTGTGAGTGGAGTGAGTGAGTGGTGAGTGTGAGTGAGTGATGTGAGTGAGAGTGTGGGTGAGTGAGTGAGTGATGAGTGTGGAGTGAGTGTGTGAGAGTGGTGGTGAGTGAGTGAGTGAGTGAGTGAGTGGTGAGTGAGTGATGAGTGTGGGTGAGTGAGTGAGTGGTGGATGAGTGTGTGGTGAGTGAGTGAGTGTGAGAGTGTGGTGTGAGTGAGTGAGTGAGGTGAGTGAGTGGTGGAGTGAGTGGTGAGTGGTGAGGGTGAGTGTGTGAGTGAGTGTGTGAGATGGGTGAGTGGTGAGATTGTGAGATGAGTGTGAGTGAGAGGTGAGTGAATGATGAGGAGTTAGAGTGTGTAGTAGTTGAGTAGTGTGTGAGTGAATGAGTGAATGAGGAGTGAGTTGTGAGAGTGTGTCGAGTGTGGAGTGAGTGAGTGATGTGAGTGAGTGTGAGAGTGAGTGTGTAGTGTGTGAGTGTGATGAGTGGGTGAGGAGTGAGTGGTGTGAGTGGTGAGTGTGAGTGTGAGTTGATGATGATGATGAGTGAGTGAGTAGAGTGTGGAGTTGATTGATGTGAGTGAGAGAGAGTTTGAGAGTGTGTCAAGAGTGTAAGTGTGTGAGAGTGATGTGAGTGAGTGAGTGAGGTGGTGTGTGAGAGTGTGAGTGTTGAAAGAGTGTGTGAGTGTGAGTGTTGAGAGGTGTGTGAGAGTGAGTGTGAGTGAGTGTGGGAGTGAGTGTGTGAGTGAGTGAGTGTGGAGTGAGTGAGTGAGTGAGAGTGTGGGTGAGTGTGAGAGTGAGAGTGATGTGAGTGAGTGTGGAGTGAGGTGTGTGAGGTGAGGTGAGTGTGATGTGAGTGAGTGGAGTGTGGGTGAGTGAGAGTGAGTGAGTGAGTGTGAGGAGTGAGTGATGTGGATGGTGTGGGTGAGTGAGTGAGTGGTGAGTGAGTGAGTGAGTGAGTGGTGAGTGAGTGAGTGAGTGTGTGGAGTGAGTGTGTGAGTGGAGGTTGTTGTGAGAGTGTGGTGAGTGAGTGAGAGTTTGAGAGTGAGTGAGAGAGTGAGTGATGAGTGTGAATGTGGAGAGTGTGTGAGTGAGTGTGTGAGTGTGAGAGTGAGTGAGTGAATGAGTGAATGAGAGAGAGAGTTTGAGAGTGTGTGAGTGAGTGTGGAGAGTGTGAGGGGAGAGTGTGTGAGTAGTGTGTCAGAGTGTGATGAGTGAGTGTGTGAGTGTGTCAGAGTGTGAGAGTGAGTGTGTTAGAGAGGTGAGTGAGGTGAGTGCGTGTGTGTGTTGTGTGTGTGAGTAGTGGTGTGTGAGAGTGAGTGTGAGTGTTAGAGAGTGAGTGTGAGAGTGAGTGAGTGAAAGTGTGATAGTGTGAGTGAGTGTGAGTGTGAGAGCGTGAGTGTGAGAGTGTAGAGAGTGAGTGTGAGAGTGTGAGTGTAAGAGAGTGTGAGAGAGTGAGTGTGAGAGTGTGAGAGTGTGAGAGAGTGAGTGTGAGAGTGTGAGTGGAGTGTGAGTGAGTGAGTGAGTGAGTGAGTGAGTGAGTGAGTGAGTGAGTGAGTGAAGGTGAGTGAGTGAGTGTGTGATGAGTGTGAGTGGTGAGATGTGAGGATGAGTGAGGTGTGAGAGAGTGAGTGGTGAGTGAGTGAGTGAGTGTGAGTGTGAGTGAGATGAGTGAGTGTGAGTGTGAGAGTGAGTGAGATGATGAGTGTGAGTGTGAGGTGAGAGTGTGTGAGTGTGAGAGTGAGTGTGAGTGTGAGAGTGAGTGTGAGAGTGAGTGTGAGTGTGAGGTGAGTGTGAGTGTGAGAGAGTGAGTGTGAGGTGTGAGTGAGTGTGTGAGTGTGAGTGTGAGTGAGGTGAGTGTGAGTGTGTGAGTGTGAGTGAGTGGAGGGTGTAGTGTGTGTGAGTGTGTGTGTGAGTGTGAGTGTGAGAGAGTGAGTGTGAGTGTGTGAGTGTGAGTGTGAGTAGTGAGTGGTGTGGTGTGAGGGGAGTGATGTGAGTGGAGTGTGGAGGAGTGTGAGTGAGTGAGTGAGTGAGTGAGTGAGTGAGTGAGTGAGTGAGTGAGAGTGAAAGTGTGATAGTGAGTGAGTGTGTGAGAGGGAGTGTGTGAAAGTGTGAGAGTGAGTGGTGATGTGAGTGATAAGTGTGTGTGTGGTGTGTTGTGTGTGTGTGTGTGTGTGTGTGTGTGTGTGTGTGTGTGTGTGTGTGTGTGTGTGTGTGTGTGTGTGTGTGTGTGTGTGTATATGTGTATCTGAGCGACTCCTGCACGCTGATGATCATTCACTGGATGATCTGAGTCACTGAAGGACTGATGAGTTCTGATGCACATTCACTGATAGTGTTGAAACCAACAGTGAATGAATCACTGATTCTATGAGTCAGAATAAAAGTCTTTTTATTAAGTCTTTTAAAAAATCTGATTCTGTATGTTTGTGTTGCTGTTTCCCTCCCTGTTTTCTTTAACAGTCTTTTCTTTTTCACTCAGTTTATCTAAATGGTCTTTCTTTGATCTTTTGAGCACTTCTGAGCCGTTTTCTGCTCTCTGTGTATCTGTCCATCTCAGATCCGTTACAGGAAAGATAAGGTTCAGTCTAAACAGACTCCGGTGTTTGTGGTGGTGTCAGGAGTGAAGGATCTGTCCAACGGATGCGCCATCGCTGCTGCGCTGCACTTCTACTGCCCTCAGATTCTGCCTCTTGAGGGTAAAACACAGAAACCCTAAAGGAAACTCTCCAGAGTTTTAGAAATGTAACTCACTTCTCTCTGCTTCTGTCGGTAGATGTGTGTTTGAAGGACACCATGTCCACGGCAGACAGTATGTACAACCTCCAGCTGATCAGAGAGTTTTGTGAAAGTCACCTGAAGAGCTGCTGCCCCCTACAGGTGGAGGATTTACTGTATGCCCCGCCCACTTTACAGGTGAGATATGTCCCACCCACTTTACAGGTGAGATATGCTCCGCCTACTTTACAGGTTCAACATGCCCGGCTTACTTTACAGGTGCAACATGCCCCGACTACTTTACAGATGCATTATCTCTACCCAATTTACCAGTACGATAGGCAAAAAAATTTGCACCATCTTGTTCATTGAAAATTCTTAAATATATGTAAAACGGTTACCACTCAGTACAAATATTAAAGCCAAAATATATGTAAATATTCAACTTTCATGAAGTAAAATCACTTAAAAAACTTACTTCCGCTGTAAACAGCAACAGAAGCAACATACATTGTTTCACCAATAGATGGCGGCAAAGACTGTCTTTATGAGTGAGTCAGTCAGTAGAGAAGACTTTTACATTGAAAGGACTCAAACTTGTGACACGGAAAAGCAAGAAACAACTGATAAATGACTAGTGTGTCACGGGAAAACCCCTTAACTGTTAAAAAGACAAGATATCTCAGCGGACATTCAAATAGATATTATATTACGAATATAGAAGGACATGAAGGAAAATGCCATGTCTACTACTGTAAATGCAGGTACATTCGCTTACTCGATCTCACAATACTCTACTCTATAAGCTTATCAATAAACTTTATCAATGAGAACAATCATATGTTCATAGGGGCGGCAGTGGCTCAGTGGTTCATGTAGATTGTCTACAAATCGAAAGGTTGGTGGTTCAATCCCCGGTTCCACCTGACCAAGTGTCGAGGTGTCCATGAGAAAGACACCTAACCCCAGCTGCTCCCGACGAGCTGGATGGCGCCTTGTACGGCTGACACCGCCGTCGGTGTATGAATGAGAGAGTGAATGGGTGAATGAGAGGCAAAATGTAAAGCGCTTTGGTGGCCATTGGGTCTATGAAAGCGCTATATAAATGCAGTCCATTTACCATTTACCATGTTTACGTTGCTAAGAGTGGTTGCTAGGGGTGTTGTGTAGCTAAGAGGGGTTGCTAGGGGTGTTGTGTAGCTAAGAGTGGTTGCTAGGGGTGTTTGTAGTGATGCTTAGAACCGTTGGATGAAGCGGTCGTAGTCGTGTTTTATCGTGAATAAAACACAGCTATTGACCAATCAGAATCAAGGATTGGAATTAACCGTTTTATAATATGTAATAATGATTAAAAAACAATATGTAAGAGTTTTTTGTCTTTGACCCCAAAGGTGAACATTATGTGCTTCCTTTCTGAGCTGTTTGCCGCCTTCGAAGTGGATAAACCAGATTTCGTCAAACCCACACACACACTGGACCTAACAGGTAGAAATAAACATACATAAACCATATGAGCGGACACAAAAACACACTCAGATCCTACAGGAGTTCTGTCTTGTGTTACAGATGCATCTGATCTGGTTGACTGCACCAGTCCGATCAGTGGCAACAGGTAAGCGCTCCTATCAAAACACTCACATTATGTTAGCAGACTCTTTATATTGAACTGCATCATGGGATCTGATGTTTTTCTTGTAGTGGCTCCCCTTCTTTCCTTCTGAAGCAGTCGCTCCTGCCTCAGTCCCCCTCTGTGTCTGGTGAGAGCTTTCTGAAACCTGTCAGATTTGTGGTACTTGTAGGTCTTGCTGTGTGTGGCAATGTCTTGTTTTAAGTGAATATTTATGCATGTGGAGTTTGTATTCTCAGTTTGGGTTTAGACTACAGGCTAGTTTCTTTTGCAAATGAACGGCCAGAACGCATACATGTTTTCTGTTTTCAGTTAAAACGGTGTTGTGTAAGCGGCTCCTAAGTTAATAACTAATGATCTTTGCAACGGAAGTGAATCAATCAAAAACTTACTTTAGCAGGACAATAACTTTATTCCAGAGCTGCTGTAAAGCCTAAACAATCTCTGTTACTTTATTTTCCTATTATCACTGTAAAGCTGCTTTGAAACAATCTGTATTGTTAAAACCACTATATAAATGAAGGTGACATGACTTGTTGGATTTGTGGTTTGATATTTGAAATTATGCTCTTTGTGTATGTAACTGAATTATTATTTTTACATTTGTTGTTGTGTAGAAGGACGGGGCTGGAGCAAAAAGCAAATTAGGTATATCTGTCCATCAGTTTCAGAAAGTACAACTAATCTCATTTTTATTATACAAATTCTGTGACTTATTAGTCTAAATAATAATTTTAAAAAATTATATAACTATAGCACCTTATTAATTATAGCACCTTCATCAAGCACTATGAATCTTCAGTAATTTTCACTTTCTCTGTCTCAGCCGTCCCCTCTCGGCCGTATCCTTCAGCATCCCATTCCCACTGGACAGTGATGTTGATGTTGTGATGGGCAACCCTCTCTACCGTTCCGTCAGCACAGACAGCCTCACTAGGGTAACCGAGCCTGGCTCTTACACGCCCCCAGAGGATCTGAGTAAGCTCATTGGTCATGCTCCTCTAGGAGAGTTGCCTACCATAGAAGAAGGTTTACAAATCATTCATACCGGCCGGCCGGTACACAACGAGCCTCGTATGCGGCCAGAGGGGGCACCGTCTGGCTTTTACCTCCACTCGCCTGAGGAGGGTGGAGCCAGACTGAGCAGCTCTGCCCCATGCCGGACTGGGATGATGCATCAACCAATGGGAGGATGGATTAATAGCAGCGGGAACCGAAAACGGCAACCCGTAGGTTCACAAGAACACAATGGAGGTTTAGAGTGTGACACACCTGAAAACTCCCCCAAAACCTCCTCCAGTCCAGCCAACGGACCCAAGACTGGTCGCATGACAAACTTTGCTGAACGCAGGAAGATGATGCCAGAATCCCCAAGTAACTCCAGGTCCCAGGAGCTAGGGTCGTTGTGCAGCCCTGCAGAGATGAGCCCTGTTGGGGCAGTGGAAGCGCAGGAACTGGGTGCACGTCTAGAGGAGAAACGCAGAGCAATTGAAGCCCAAAAGAGGCGGATTGAGGCCATCTTTACCAAGCACAGGCAGAGGCTGGGCAAAACCGCTTTCCTTCACCTCCAGAAGAAACAAGGGGAAGAAGTGGAAGATGACGGACAGTCCCTTACCCTGGATGAACGACTTACACAAATGGAGCAACAGCTTCAACAAGAGGAGGACAAAGAGAAGGAGGAGGAGAAGAAGAAACTGGAGGAGAATAAGAAAGAAAAGGATGGGGAAGAGAAGAAGAACACCAGCGATGTAGTATCCCCGCCTAAACTGGAGAAACAGGTGACCTTTTCTGTTGATACAAAGAAAGAGGTGGGGAAAGAGCCTCCGTTGGAGGAATATAATGAGGCAGTAGCTAAGCTAAGCTCCACCCTACAGACACTACAAAAGGACATGCAGCTCCTTACAGAACAGCAGCAAAGGCTCATGGGAAAGAAAACTCCGAGTTCTCCGAAAAAAACCTCTTCAAATAAGACACCTGCCTCCAGTAAGGCCTGGGTCATCCCAGCTGGTCCCAAATCCCCTCATCTTTCTAGAGACTCCACCCGTATCATTTCACCCTCTAGATCTCCTTCACATTCTGCACAACCTTCTGACACAGCAAGATCCCCTAAAAGCTCAGCATCATCTGCTCCACGCAGATCCCATGGAGCTACTCCTAAGAGCCCCAAACGTCAACGTCCCTCCCGCCCCACAGAACTCGGCTTCCAGCCTCTCACACGAGTCCTAACGCCCCCACAGAACGTGGACACGCTTCCCCATCTGCGGCGAGTCTCTCCGAGCCAGTGTCAGGTGCAGACTTGCTCCTCACTGCGATTCGGAGGTCCACGCACACCTCAGGACTCTCTGCTGCAATCCACTCGGCCTCAAGAGAGTACATCAGAATCAGGCTCCAGTGAACATCAAACCCCGATCTTCACCCTGGAGCTTGAGGCCGGACCTCCGTCTGCACTCCCAGCTGAACTCTTAGGCGGTGGGAGCAGTTCGGGAGCCCCGTCAGAGTGCTCGTTTGAAAGCGACATGCTCCTCAGCAGCGCCCTGCTGAAAGATGAGACTGAGGGTGCGGGGACGGTGGGAGACGACACAGATCTGGAACAGGGTGCAGAAATATTCTCATCAGATTCCATGAGTGACCAGACAGAGAATGAGAGCAGGCTGGGACTCGATGTCTTCTTCAAGGTGTGTGTGAAGGTCTGCATGTGGTTTGGTTAATGGTACGTGTCTGAGGTGTTTGTAACGTGTGTATTTGTGGGCGTTCAGGAAGAGGGTCTCTCGGAGGAGGAGATGGCCCTGAAAAGGGCTCTGCTATTGGAGCGGCAGCAAAGACGAGCGCAAGAGATCAAGAAACGGACAAGATACGGGCAAGACCCTGAGAACAGGTAAGAACACCCAAATATCCAAACCCTCTCATTCGGGACCTGTATTCAGGACTTACTTACCTCTGCTTCCTCCTACAGTCAACAGGGTTCTGTGGATGACCTACGACCCTCTCATACTCCACCACTTTCACAGTCACTACCCACCTCATACACCCCGCCCCCTCCTTCAAAGGCCACGCCCCCAGGAACACCCCTGCGTCGGGGAGCGTTCACACGGGCAGAGTATGAAAGGCGCCACCAGCTGAAGATAATGGCTGATCTAGGGAAGGTTCTCAAACAGAAACCAGCAAAGCACAGTGGCAAAAAACAGCACACACACAAACCACACAACAACCATGAGATTGCTCACACACGCTCACCAGGGAAGAACAGAACAGGTAATCACACACATCGCAAGTATCTTGTCACTAAACAGAATTGCGATCTGACTGTATGAAAGAAACTGCAACATGCTCAACTAATGAATGGAGTTTGGGGCAGGACTCTCAAACTGTTTGTCAGAGTGGAGTAGTGTTTGAAAGTTGTGTTTTTTCAGTACTGTTTGGTAGTGCTAGTGCTAGTGGTGCAGAAATTACACACACTGCTGCTTTAAAGATTTCACTAGTATGTCCTAAAAAACAGTTGTGTTTTCTTTCAGTTGTAGCTAACCAGAAAGATGGCGGATCTCTACCAACTGAAAAACCAGCAAGGTACTGTACCCTGCTGCTTAGCCATGTTTTTGTCTTCTGCCTTTCATCCATCTCTGTCTTTACCTAAACACTTCTCTCTCATCCAACAACTCAGTCGTTCAGAGTCGCCCTCAAAGGTGATATCATCAGGTAAACCGGCCAATCAGAATGGAGAGAAAAACTGGGAACAAGCCTTAAATGCCTCCTCTCCAGCCTCACTCCCAGAATACACAGGTTTGTTGTTTTTATGATCAGCTTCCACATTTTAAAATAATTACAACTAAAGGAGGTTTGTAAAGTCACACTTGGCAAGAACCAGTCAAGGCTAGTTTGAACTCACAGAACTCATAGAACACACAGTGGCCCTCATTTATCATTCTTGCGTAGAAACGGGCATATATGTTGGCGTAGGATTATGCTTACACTCCATTCACCGCCTGATTTATGAAGCTGTGCGTACCTTTGAAATCCAGGTGTACGCAATACCTGTCCTTGATAAATGCCGCGGCTGAAAACGATCGTCATTAGAATAACACGCCCCATATATTCAAGTCTCCGCTTCCCCCACGCCCTCATTTTACGGCATGGACACAGGGAAGACGGCAAAGAAGAGAAACTTCTCCGACGTGGAACGCACTGACAAACTAAAAGATATGATATATTATGACCCACTGTAAAACAACAACAACAACAAATTATAAACTTCAGTGTTTATTTTTGTGCAACATGGACTTCAATGTTTAATTTGTGTGATTTTACCAAAGCATTTGATTTGTAGGCATATGTATTCCTTCAGTTGCGAGCCTGTGCGCTTTACCTGACGTCTCAGGCCCAGCTCGTGCGCACAGACTGAGTGAAAGGCTTATGAAGCCTAATGAAAGGCTTTCAATGACCCAAAAATTATTCAGACTGACAAAATAATAAAAATGACATTCTTCCTCTTTTAAATAATAATAATAATAACAATAACGACATTCTTCTTCTTAATATCAATAAGCGTCATTAATAATAAAAATCATAACGAAAAATCGACTCTGGCTCCTTCAGTGCCGAGACGCGCCTCTTTGTGGCGATCTTTATATCTGACCACTTTTTTCCCCCACCTACAATAAACAAGAAAATGCAAATAAGAATGCTTAACTTTACTATTGGTCTATATTAAGCAATAACACCTTCTTATCTCTGCTGGAGTGCGCTTCGCAACGGTTCAACCCCCACAAAATATTAACAGAACTCGTAATTCGGGTCCATATTTTGTTGTTGTGGGCGCCTAATCCCACTCTTTAAACTCCCAAATAAAACAATTTTGTTTCCACTTCCCTGGTGATAGTCTCGTTTTTCTGCGCATTTCCGCACCTCAAAACGTGCGTACACCACCTCCTGAGCTGGTGTAGGATTTGAGCGTGCCGTACGCCAAAGTCCATATTGATAAATCTCAAAGTCACCGTGGTTTTGGGTGTACGCCAGGTGTATGCTGGAAATTTGGTGTACGCACTTCTGATAAATGAGGGCCAGTGAGAGCAAACTGAATGTAGTCTAGATGCTGTCTAGTAATGTTTAAGTACTCTTTAAAGTATGTTGACTTTGTCAAGCCAATTTATAATCATATTAATTCATAGTGGGTTAACTGTACTGTGTGGAACAGGTTTAAGTATGAAGTCAAAGTGGTTTGACCTAATTTGAGAAGATTTAATCAGTACCTTTTTTGATGGCTATAGTCAGTACCTTATTTGATGGCTGTAGTCAGTACCTTATTTGATGGCTTGACCTATGTTTACCAACTTTTTGACCTTAGTTTGACCTAATTTGGGAAGATTTAATCAGTACCTTATTTGATGGCTATAGACCAATTTTCAGTTGGTAAACATGGTGACGTTTTTCTGTGGGCAGAGCTTAGGTGGTGGCCGAACGATCCCTCTGGCTGCTTCCCTAAAGTTAGTATGCAAGTTTTGTTAGCTTGTTTTTTAACAATGACTGGAGAAAATCCGATTTTATCTTAATGTGCAAGGTCAGTCACTGTCCAGGACCGCGATTGTTATTTGCAAAAGTTAATTTTAACGGACGGAACTAGATTGGCCGACCCGTAGCCGTTACACGCTCACTCAATGGACAATCTGACAGGATTAACATTACCTCGGTTAGGTGGCCTGACTTCTAATACCTTATAGAGAAACTGAGCGTAAAGAGAAACTGAGGGCATATACATCTTTAGATACCAATAACTATGTTATGAATGTACAAGACTTGTGTGGTACGATCCGCAGTTCTGCCTAGCCAGCGCCAAGAAGACAACAATGTAAACGGTGACATTACGGTGCAATTTTAATGATGTGAATATTTTCTAGAAATAAAAATTCCAGATACAGCATATCTGGAATTTTATTGATTCTAGCACCCAACAACACAACAAGATGACATTTAATAAAAATAGTAACAATTTAAGCTCCTTATTATGTAGCCGAATCTGTGCTGGTTTGTATTGGCCGCCTGCAGTTTTCCCTTCGTTTTGCCTCCTGTTAGCGCCGTGACGTAACTGTGACGTCGGCTCGAAATTGGTCTATAGTCAGTACCTTATTTGATGGCTGTAGTCAGTACCTTATTTGATGGCTATAGTCAGTACCTTATTTGATGGCTGTAGTCAGTACCTTATTTGATGACTGTAGTCAGTACCTTATTTGATGGCTGTAGTCAGTACCTTATTTGATGGCTGTAGTCAGTACCTTATTTGATGGCTATAGTCAGTACCTTATTTGATGGCTGTAGTCAGTACCTTATTTGATGACTGTAGTCAGTACCTTATTTGATGGCTGTAGTCAGTAACTTATTTGATGACTGTAGTCAGTACCTTATTTGATGGCTGTAGTCAGTACCTTATTTGATGACTGTAGTCAGTACCTTATTGGATGGCTGTAGTCAGTAACTTATTTGATGACTGTAGTCAGTACCTTATTTGATGACTGTAGTCAGTACCTTATTTGATGGCTGTAGTCCGTAACTTATTTGATGGCTATAGTCAGTACCTTATTTGATGGCTGTAGTCAGTACCTTATTTGATGACTGTAGTCAGTACCTTATTTGATGGCTGTAGTCAGTAGCTTATTTGATGACTGTAGTCAGTACCTTATTTGATGACTGTAGTCAGTACCTTATTTGATGGCTGTAGTCAGTAACTTATTTGATGGCTATAGTCAGTACCTTATTTGATGGCTGTAGTCAGTACCTTATTTGATGGCTGTAGTCAGTACCTTATTTGATGGCTGTAGTCAGTACCTTATTTGATGGCTGTAGTCAGTAACTTATTTGATGGCTATAGTCAGTACCTTATCTGATGGCTGTAGTCAGTACCTTATTTGATGACTGTAGTCAGTACCTTATTTGATGGCTGTAGTCAGTAACTTATTTGATGGCTATAGTCAGTACCTTATTTGATGGCTGTAGTCAGTACCTTATTTAATGGCTGTAGTCAGTAACTTATTTGATGGCTGTATCATACCTTATTTGATGGCTGTAGTCAGTACCTTATTTGATACTGTAGTCAGTACCTTATTTGAAGGCTATAGTCAGTAACTTATTTGATGGCTGTAGTCAGTACCTTATTTGATGACTGTAGTCATAACTTATTTGATGGCTGTATCATACCTTATTTATGGCTGTATCAGTACTTATTTGATGGCTGTAGTCAGTACCTTATTTGATGACTGTAGTCAGTAACTTATTTGATGGCTGTAGTCAGTACCTATTTGATGGCTGTAGTCAGTAACTATTTGATGGCTGTAGTCATACCTTATTGATGGCATAGTCATACCTTTTTGATGGCTGTAGTCATACCTTATTTGATGGCTGTAGTCAGTAACTTATTTGATGGCTGTAGTCAGTACCTTATTTGATGGCTATAGTCAGTAACTTATTTGATGGCTGTAGTCAGTACCTTATTTGAGATGGCTAAGTCAGTAACCTATTTGATGACTGTAGTCAGTAACTTATTTGATGCTGTAGTCAGTACCTTATTTGATGCTATAGTCAGTAACTTATTTGATGCTGTAGTCAGTAACTTATTTGATGGCTGTAGTCAGTACCTTATTTGATGCTGTAGTCAGTACCTTATTTGATGACTGTAGTCAGTACCTTATTTGATGCTGTAGTCAGTACCTTATTTGATGCTGTAGTCAGTACCTTATTTGATGCTGTAGTCAGTAACTTATTTGATGGCTGTAGTCAGCACCTTATTTGATGGCTGTAGTCAGTAACTTATTTGATGGCTGTAGCCATACCTTATTTGATGGCTGTAGTCAGTACCTTATTTGATGGCTGTAGTCAGAAACTTATTTGATGGCTGTAGTCAGTAACTTATTTGATGGCTGTAGTCAGTACTTATTTGATGGCTGTAGTCAGTAACTTATTTGATGACTTAGTCAGTACTTATTTGATGGCTGTAGTCAGTACCTTATTGATGGCTGTAGTCAGTACCTTATTTGATGGCTGTAGTCAAACTTATTGATGGCTGTAGTCATACCTTATTTGATGGCTGTAGTCAGTACTTATTTGATGGCTGTAGTCAGTACCTTATTTGAGGCTGTAGTCAGTACCTTATTTGATGGCTGTAGTCAGTACCTTATTGATGGCTGTAGTCAGTACCTTATTTGATGGCTGTAGTCAGTACTTATTGATGGCTGTAGTCAGTAACTTATTTGATGGCTGTAGTCAGTAACTTATTTGATGGCTGTAGTCAGTACCTTATTTGATGGCTGTAGTCAATACCTTATTTGATGGCTGTAGTCAGTAGGCTAAGTCAGTAACTTATTGATGGCTGTAGTCAGTACCTTATTTGATGACTGTAGTCAGTACCTTATTTGATGACTGTAGTCAGTACCATATATTGATGGGCTGTAGTCAGTACCTTATTTGATGGCTGTAGTCAGTACCTTATTTGATGGCTGTAGTCAGTAACTTATTTGATGGCTGTAGTCAGCACCTTATTTGATGGCTGTAGTCAGTAAACTTATTTGATGGCTGTAGCCAATACCTTATTTGATGGCTGTAGTCAGTACCTTATTTGATGGCTGTAGTCAGTAACTTATTTGATGGCTGTAGTCAGTAACTTATTTGATGGCTGTAGTCAGTATCTTATTTGATGGCTGTAGTCAGAACTTATTTGATGACTTTAGTCAGTAACTTATTTGATGGCTGTAGTCAGTACCTTATCTGATGGCTGTAGTCAGTACCTTATTTGATGGCTGTAGTCAATACCTTATTTGATGGCTGTAGTCATACACTTATTTGATGGCTGTAGTCAGTACCTTATTTGATGGCTGTAGTCAGTACCTTATCTGATGGCTGTAGTCAGTACCTTATTTGATGGCTGTAGTCAGTACCTTATCTGATGGCTGTAGTCAGTACCTTATTTGATGGCGTAGTCAGTAACTTATGTGATGGCTGTAGTCAGTAACTTATTTGATGGCTGTAGTCAGTAACTTATTTGATGGCTGTAGTCAGTACCTTATTTGATGGCTGTAGTCAATACCTTATTTGATGGCTGTAGTCAGTACCTTATTTGATGGCTGTAGTCAGTACCTTATCTGATGGCTGTAGTCAGTACCTTATTTGATGGCTGTAGTCAGTAACTTATTTGATGGCTGTAGTCAGTAACTTATTTGATGGCTGTAGTCAGTACCTTATCTGATGGCTGTAGTCAGTATCTTATTTGATGGCTGTAGTCAGTACCTTATCTGATGACTGTAGTCAGTATCTTATTTGATGGCTGTAGTCAGTAACTTATTTGATGGCTGTAGTCAGTATCTTATTTGAAGGCTATAGTCAGTACCTTATTTGATGGCTGTAGTCAGTACCTTATTTGATGGCTGTATGTAGTCAGTACCTTATTTGATGGCTGTATGTAGTCAGTACCTTATTTGATGGCTGTAGTCAGTACCTTATTTGATGGCTGTAGTCAGTACCTTTTTTGATGGCTATAGTCAGTACCTTATTTGATGGCTGTAGTCAGTACCTTATTTGATGGCTGTAGTCAGTAACTTATTTGATGGCTGTAGTCAGTAACGTATTTGATGGCTGTAGTCAGTAACCTTATTTGATGGCTCTAGTCAGTACCTTATTTGATGGCTGTAGTCAGTACCTTATTTGATGGCTGTAGTCAGTATCTTATTTGATGGCTGTAGTCATAAATTATTTGATGGCTGTAGTCAGTACCTTATTTGATGGCTGTAGTCAGTATCTTATTTGATGGCTGTAGTCAGTAACTTATTTGATGGCTGTAGTCAGTACCTTATTTGATGGCTGTAGTCAGTACCTTATTTGATGGCTGTAGTCAGTAACTTATTTGATGGCTGTAGTCAGTACCTTATTTGATGGCTGTATGTAGTCAGTACCTTATTTGATGGCTGTAGTCAGTAACTTATTTGATGGCTGTAGTCAGTACCTTATTTGATGGCTGTATGTAGTCAGTACCTTATTTGATGGCTGTAGTCAGTACCTTATTTGATGGCTGTATGTAGTCAGTACCTTATTTGATGGCTATAGTCAGTACCTTATTGGATGGCTGTAGTCAGTAACTTATTTGATCTGTTTGGTTTTCACTCACAGTCAGTTTTATCTTCTATTTCAGGTCCTAAATTATTCAAGGAACCCAGTTTTAAATCCAACAAGTTCATCGTTCACAGCGCGCTCTCACGCTGCTGCCTCGCCGGCAAGGTCAACGAATCCCAGAAAAACAAGATTGTAGAGGTGCGTCACTGTTCATTTTTCTTCATAGTCGTGACTTTCACATTCTGACAGTCTGTTTTCTCCCTAGGAGATGGAGAAGAGCTCCGCCAGCCACTTTCTGATTCTCATGCGTGATTCCAACTGTCAGTTCCGCGCCATCTACACCCTCGACGGCCAATCGGAGGAGCTGCAACGACTATGTGGCGTCGGCCCGCGTGTAATTTCCTCGTCTGCGGTGGAAGCCATTTATAAATACAGCTCTGACAGGAAACAGTTCAATACTCTTCCGTCTCGTACATTGAGTATGAGTGTCGACGCTTTCACTATCCCCGGCCATCTCTGGCACTCTAAGAAACACGGCACACCCAAAAAAGTAGCCACACCCAAATAGACCACGCCCACCAAAATAAACCACTCCCACTATAATAAAGACCTGTTCGCACCAAGAACAATAAATATAACATTATAAGCAGTGTTGGGGAAAGTTACTTTGAAAAGTAATGCATTATAATATTGTGTTACTCTCTTAAAAAGTAACTAATTACGTTACTTAGTTACTTAATACTACGTTTTTTAGAAAAGTAATGTTAAGTTACGTTAAAAGCAAGCCCAGCCCAGGTGAAAAAACAGGTACTTTTGCGTTACCTTTTTTTTCTACCTGGGCTGGGCTTGTTTTTTTTATAACAAAAAAAATATATTTTTGGGCAAATGTAAAGACCCTTTCACACCTAAAGTGAAATAATAATCCTCATGTTGAAGCAAATGCAGATTGACTCCTGTACAGTAGAGGCTCAAACAAACCTTTCAGCTGCTGTTATTCTGGATAAGAAAGTCTAACACTTACTTTACCAAGTAAAAATAATAATTCTATAGTCATTTTTGGTTATGGTTTAACTGAATAATCAAAGGTCAGAAGCAAGTACATTTGTCAATAAAGTGAGATTAAATGCATAAAAAATTTTTTATCCGTTTTATTAAACGGATGTTTGCATAGCATTTCACTGATTGTATTCATTTTGAGGAATATTGAATCTTTTTTGTGCAAGTGAGATGAGTATGCATGAGAATGCATGCTCACATTTAGTCTAGAACTAAAATAACCATCATGTTTACACACAATGCCTCGATTTGTCTCAACATGGGGACAAGAGAGCTGTCAGTCAATACATGGGACTCGGATATTTTTTTGTAAATTTTAAAAATAAATGTATTACTTTACTAGTTACTTTGAAAAGTAATCTGATTACGTCACTCAAGTTACTTGTAATGAGTTACTCCCAACACTGTTTGTAAGCATATAGTTAAATGAACAATAACTATAATGATAATTCTAATGATAACTATATTAGCGTACAGACCAATAGACGATATCGTTCTGTTTATTATAAGCACGTTGCAGTTTTGTGGTCTGTCTCTTTAAAATGCTTGCGCTCTTTAAAGCAGGATGGATTCTGATTGGCTGTCAATGTTTTTATCGTTCATCAGCTGTAAACATTCACTCTGAAAGTGAAATATTTCCTCTGTGCCATTATCGTCACGGTGTGGACATCATTATTCTCATAATTACAGCGATTATTTAAAATGTAGTTATTGTTGTTGGTGTGAATGAACCGTAAACCCCTCCGATAGACCCACTATAAGTGCCATTCCTCTAAATAAACACCTTACCAGCACTAAACACGACACAGACAGTCTCTGTGATGAATTTTATGATCACCGAAATATGTTTTTCTGACTCTGCATGAAGACAGATGAACCCTGAAGACGAGCCCTGAGGTTTTCACGCTCCTGTTTTGCATGTGAACGTTCGGTTCGGTCCAGATATCTCTTGACGGTCACACCAACTGAGCACTTGAAGCATTTCTCTCTGATTTTTATGCTCTATATTCTTTGCTCTTATAGATAGAGACTTTTGAATCTCAGACTAGTGTAGTTTTAGTGAGAATCGCTGCTGAGGGTTTTATCTATTCTCCGACTGGCTTGATGATTTTAGAGATCTCCTGCTGCGAACACTTGTTCTCTTTTATATTATTGCATCAGTCTTTCCTCGTGTGCTGAATCTGTGTGGAGTAAATGACTCTCCTGTCCAAAGACTGAGGCATCATGTGATCTGATGTCTGACTCTGTTGAACAGAGTCTCAGAGCTGAATGTGGATCAGTGGGTCACAGTCCTGAGAACCTGATCCTGGATCAGTATTAAAAAGCCATTAAACCTCCATCCTAATCATACAGCATTGGTGTGTGTGTGTGTGTGTGTGTGTGTGTGTGTGTGTGTGTGTGTGTGTGTGTGTGTGTGTGTGTGTGTGTGTGTGTGTGTGTGTGTGTGTGTGTGTGTGTGTGTGTGTGTGTGTGTGTGTGTGAGAGAGAGAGTGTGTGAAAGGCTGTTTGAATGTTTTCTGAGTTTTGACATCATGTTTAACTGTGTTTTCCTGCTCTATGATGATGATGATGATGATTTTATGTGGTGATGAACATGTAAATCAATAAAATAATTTCTAACAATTCAACTCCACTGCTTCTGTAAGTGACTGACATATTCAGTGTAAATGTTCAGTTTGTGTCTGAACGCTTGTTTTCTTGACTAGATGCCCACAATGCTGTGCATAAGGAATGCAATAGGCATAATGTTATTGGTGAGTTTTCTATAACACAAGTTTTTTTATGTTTTATGTAATTTGATCTTTGAAAAAGTTTTTTACCACCCTTTTTGTCCACGTTGTACCCAGTTCTGATGAGAATCCTGACAGACGCGGTTCCACACACTCTGAGCGTTCACACAGATTTGTTTAATCCTCACAGCGATGATCATTTGCCTGTTTAATGAGCAGATCATGAAAAACTGAAGAACCTCCAGCATTAGTGCTCGAGGGTTTGTGTGAGTGACGTGATCTATCTATCTATCTATCTATCTATCTATCTATCTATCTATCTATCTATCTATCTATCTATCTATCTATCTATCTATCTCTATCTATCTATCTATCTATCTATTCTATCTATCTATCTATCTATCTATCTCAAGCCACGAAAAAGTCAAGCCAAGTCTTTGTTTCCTGTTAGATCATGTTTGGGAAATAAATCTGCACTTGGGTTCTATCAACTGGCCTGCAGTGGACTGGTTACAGAATACAGAACCCAGCAGTTTGTCACCTGTGTCTCCGTCAAGGCGATCAGGCCATTGAGAGTTATGGTGAAGAGTTTTGAGGACTTGCTCTCGGGTAGATTTTAATGTCACTGCTCTAAAGGGCATTTTCCGAAATGGACTTAATGACGTTTTGAACTCATGCCGGATAGCATCCTCCCAGTGACTCTTGAGGAACATATTGACTTTGCCCTTTTGTTGAGCGGCTTGTCATTTACTGAGGAGCCCCACAATCCCAAAGTATCCTCTAAACCTGAGGGTCTTCACTTCATGGCTGCCGTTCCAGAGTCTCGTCCCAAGATGGCCACCGTTCCAGAGTCTCGTCTCAAGATGGCCACCGTTCCAGAGTCTCTTCCCAAGATGGCCATCTTTCCAGAGTCTCGTCTCAAGATGGCCTCGTCTCAAGATGGCCGCCGTTCCAGAGTCTCGTCTCAAGATGGCCATCTTTCCAGAGTCTCGTCTCAAGATGGCCTCGTCTCAAGATGGCCGCCGTTCCAGAGTCTCGTCTCAAGATGGTCGCCGTTTCAGAGTCTCGTCCCAAGATGACCACCGTTCCAGAGTCTCGTCCCAAGATGGCCATCGTTCCAGAGTCTCGTCCCAAGATGGCCGCCGTTCCAGAGTCTTGTCTCAAGATGGCCGCTGTTCCAGAGTCTCGTCCCAAGATGGCCGCCATTCCAGAGTCTCATTTCCAGGATGGTCATCGTTCCAGAGTCTCGCCCCCAAGATGGCCGCCGTTCCAGAGTTCGTTTCCAAGATGGCCGTCGTTCCAGAGTCTCGTTTCCAAGATGGCCGTCGTTCCAGAGTCTCATTTCCAAGATGGCCGTCGTTCCAGAATCTCGTTTCCAAGATGGCCGCCGTTCAAGAGCCCACTGCTGAGTCAGTTACGGACGATGCATCGCTGACAATTGTGGCCACGACTATCTTGTGTGTGTGTGTGTGGGCCAAACATGCATCCACTCCAGCCCCTGACCAGCGTCCAGAGGGAACTGCAGCCCATGAGCCCGCTCCAGTCCACAACCCCATAGCTTAGCCCAAGAAAATTTTGGGTGGGTGCCATATACTGATTGGCTTCATCACTGTCTCCTCTTCACCAGTAAGCTGGTGTGTGTTGGGCATCCTGGCGCAATATGGCTGCCGTCGCATCATCCAGGTGATGCAGCACATTGGTGGTGGTTGAGGAGATTCCCCCTTCCATGTAAAGCGCTTTTTAGTACCCAGAAAAGCGCTATATAAATGTAACGAATTATATATCCCCGGCCGTACTGGCCAAGCCAAGCTCCTTGGCTATCCCACCATTGCCATGTCCTGTTCCCCTGCATGGGCCTGGCCCGCCATCCCTCCTCCAAGACCTCCTCCACTCCACCACCCTTCTGGACTTTCTTGCTATTTCTAGTTTTGATTTTTGTTGGGCGTCAGGAGCCACCCGTAGGATCTAAAATGTTTTGGTTATTGTTTCATGTTTCTTGTCCCAGTCATGTCACTGTCTTGTCATGTGCTTCCCTTGTCTTATGGGTCATGTTCTGATTGGTTCATTGTTTCATTGTGCACAGGTGTCTTTTTCATTCATTAGTCTTGTGTGTATTTAAGCCCTCATGTTTGCCTTGTGTATTTGTCAAGTATTGTTACCTGTAACCAATGTGTGGTAAGTCCGTGTTCTTCAAGTCATAAAAAAAATACAACCCAAGTCTTTGTTTTATGTTTGATCATGTTTGGGAAATAAAGCTGTTCTTGGGTTCTATCAACTGGCCTGCAGTGGACTCTACACTGTAACAGTAACATAAGACATTTGGCATTATCAGGAACACAAATATTGCCCCATTGCATTATAATACATTGTATTTAACATAATATAGTATTGTAATGTAGTACTGACACTAACACTCTGAAAACTAAAAAAAAATTCTCAAACTTTTATTTTGGGTGAACTATACACAATAAATATTGTCACAATGCACGATTCGTATTGTTGCATTTTTGTATTGTGATATATTGTGACACGATATATACTAACCACACATGAATTCAGCTCTTCTTCAGAGAAGTTTCTTCACTTTTCTCATGTCATCAAAGAACTCTTTTAACATTTGCATGTCATTATTTCTGGGAACCGTTCTGTCCCCAGGGACCCGTCACCACTGAGGGAGTGGCGCACATGAAGACCAGCTATAAACCACAGGCTTCACCACCGTCCTGCACTACACACACCTCTGCCATCATAGGTGTATCATCACACACCTCTGTATCATCACCGTCTCGCATCTCTTCACTGTCGACATGTCGTTCAGCAGAGCTCAGCACTTCTCCAGCAGGTCTCTCTCCACTAGCCGCTCAATGGCTCCGGTTAGTTTCTCCAGCTTGGGAAGTCAGTCGGCTGGGTTAGGGTTTGGATCCGGCTCTGGATCGGGCTTTGGGTCCGGTGCCCATTCAGTATATGGATCCGGCTCTGGGTTGGGCTTCGGGTCCGGTGCGGGTTCAGGGTTTGGGTCTGGGGCAGGATATGGGGCAGGATATGGGGCAGGTTTTGGGTCAGGATTCAGGGCAGGTGAAGGTTCTCTCTCGGGGAGATTGAGGATGGTTGGAGGCTCTCTCGCGGTCGCAGGTGGAGGCCACGTCGGGTCCAGTTTCAGGGCCGCCTCGGGCTCTTTCTCAGAAGCCGTGTCAAACGTCATCAATGACAAACAGCAGCTGCAGCTTCTGAACGATCGTCTCGCGACTTACCTGGAAAAGGTCAAGCGCCTGGAGACCACAAACCTGGAGCTGAACGAGAAGCTCCGCACGTTCACCGTCAACCGAGTCCACAGCAGCGTCAACATGGAGCCCTACGAGATCCAGATCAAACCACTGCGGGAGAAGGTGCGTTTCTGTCAATCTCAGTTAACATGAACTAAGAATGAACAATACTTGTTCAGTATTTATTAATCTTAGTTAATATTAATTTCAACATTTACTAATACTTTATTAAAATCAAAGGTTGTATTTGTTAACATTAGTTAATGCACTGTGAACTAACATGAACAAACAATGAACTAACATTAACAAAGATTAATAAATACTGTAACAAATGTATTGCTCATTGTTAGTTCATGTCAGTTAATACATTTACTAATGTTAACCAATTAACCATATTGTAAAGTTTTACCAAAATATCAAATAGTGATAAAATAGTATGAAAACAAGGTGCTAAGTATGTGATAATTTCTGCTTATTTGCTTCTGTTTTCTCCTCCAGCTTCTGCTTCTCATTCAGGAGCACACGCGCATCGCTTTAGCCGTGGACAACGCCACACTGGCCGCCGATGATTTCAGAATGAGGTGAGTTTGAGCTGGTAATGCAGCAGCAGCTGCTCAGTTTAGTTTCTGAGCCGTATTCAAAGTCATTTTCAGTCACTGTAAAGCACAGGTAAAGATCCATTCACACCAAGAACAATAACGATAACTATAACTTTAAAGGTAACTTTATTAGTGTCCACACCAATGTGCGATAACTATAACTATAACTATATCAGTGTCCACACCAATGCACGATAACTATAACGATAACTATAACTATATCAGTGTCCACACCAATGCAGGATAACATTGTGTTTATCGTAAGCTATTATAATCTTATGTTTATGATAATTTGCCGGTGTGGTGCAGGTTTGAGACGGAGCTGTCCATGCGTCAGTCTGTGGAGCGAGACATCGCAGGTCTGAAGACCCTGAAGAATGAGTACGACTCCACCAACAGTGTGTTGATGCAGGAGCTCAGGAGTCTGACCGAGGAGCGCACCGCTCTCAAAACACTCCAGCACAAGGTGAGAATACACACTTTCATCCGCAAGCGCAGCTTCTTTGGGTGTCTTTGCACTGATGTGCAGAATTTTTTAATGAATTCGATAAACACACTTGTGTCAATGCCTCCGTGTTTCACTCCCGTAGACTGGCTCCTATAATATCCCTTTAAATAAAGGCAAAGAGTGATGTTTCCGGCCCCATGTTGAAGTGTTATTGTACTATTGAAAAGATGAAGCAGCGCTTATACAATCTAAAATAAAATAACCTTCAGTTTATGTTACAGCTATTTTATTGTAACAAAATGATCATAATTACTCGAATATATTATATTATTTATTATAATAGGTTATAATACTGTTGTATATAATAATTTTCTTGCATTTTATATATGAACTGATAAACATGAACTAAAAACCACAATTCCAGGCGTCTTTAAAAAACTGTGTCAAGTCACATTTATTTATATATCTCTTTTAAATACACAGATTGTTTCAAAACAACAATGCTTTACAGAAATAACAGAAAATAATGCCACACAGTTTGTTTCCAGAAGAAAACAGTCCCAGTGCAGCTTAAGTTCAGTGATGTTTCAGACAAGTGCGGTAAAGTGCTGATGACTTTTACCCTGTGGTTCAGGAGATGGTGTCGCTGCGAGGTGAGATGGTCGGCACGGTGACGGTGGATGTGAAGCAGGTCGCGAGCACGGATCTGTCCCGAGTGCTGGCCCAGATCCGCTCCGAGTACGAGATGCTCATCGAGAAGAACCGCAGAGAGCTGGAGAGCTGGTACACCAGCCAGGTACACACACACACACACACACACACACACACACACACACACACACACACACACACACACACACACACACACACACACACACACACACACACACACACACACACACACACACACACACACACACACACACACACACACACACACACACACACACAAGCTCTGTGTGTTTTACTGATGCTGATGCTGTGATGCAGGTGGAGAAGAAGCAGGAGGAGGCGACGCTGTTCACTGAGACAACCGTCAGCGGAAGCTCAGAGATCACAGAAAACCGCAAACAAACCCTGAGCCTGCAGACACAGCTGGAGTCCTCACTGATGGAGGTACACACACACACACCACACACACACACACACACACACACACACACACCACACACACACACACACACACACACACACACACACACACACACACACACACACAACACCACACAGAATTTCCTCCAGTGTGTCATTCACCCTTAGTATGCCCAGGACGATGCACCTTCCCCGGGATGCACACTCTGGTTCCACACCAGACCTGCTTTTACTGGAAGTCTCGCCCGCACAAAGTGCACTTTCTCTGGGCTGACTCGGGGCATTCGCCCCTGGTCTGACCACCACGGTCGGTTCTCTGGTCCGTGTTCATTGTTCCAGCAGAGCGTTGTCTCCTCCTCCACATGAACATTTGTCCATTTTAGGATCGTCTCGGCTCCAGACGGAGATCCAGCGGTGGAGGACAAATCTGAATCTGGCCCAGGACGAGCCACCCTACCTGGGCTAAGTTTAAAATATGACTTCAAATTGATGGCATAAAACATACTAAGTTTAAATTATGACGTCATAATTATGGCATAAAACATCAAAATGATGACCTACTAAGTTTAAATTATGACTTCAAAATTATGGCATAAAACATCACAATTATGAAATGCTAAGTTTAAAATATGACTTCAAAATTATAGCATAAAAAATCACAATTATGAAATCATAAGTTTAAAATGTGACATTAAAATTAAGGCATAAAAATACTAAGTTTAAATTAAAGCTGCAAGCAGCGATGGGCGGGCCCTCGCACATGTAGCGCGTCGGGGAATGATGCGGCCGCATATTCTGTTGCATATCCTGGAGCTCTGCCAGTGCGGCTGTGAATTTGCTACGCTTTTCAGACACTGCATGAAGGTGTTATACGTCACTTCCTGTTGCCAGCAGGTGGCGCTATGACTGTGGGTGAATGTGGGCATGTACATGAGTTCAGGGCGGGACTCTTATCCTACATGTAAAGTTTGGTGCAGCTGTGAGCATGTACACTGAAGTTACAACCACTTCCTGTGTCGTGGCGAAGTCTTGATGTTTGATGCCATGCCACGGACACACCGATTGACGAAAACTCGCAGATAGCACAACTTTTCATCGTCAATGCCTTTAGAAGGCACCGCAGAAATTTCAAGTCGATCGGACTAAATCCCTAGGAGGAGTTCGTTAAAGTACGGAGTGTATAAATCAGCCAAAATTTGATGGTAAATTAAAAATGGCCGACTTCCTGTTGGGTTTAGGGCATCGCTCCAAGAGGCTTTTTTGTGCGTCTGGACATGGTTGATGTGCCACAGAAATTTCATACATGTAAGTCAAACGTGCGGCGGGGGCTGCTTCGTTAAAGGTCACTTCCTGTTGCCAACAGGTGACGCTATGACTGGGGGTGAATGTCGGCATGTACATGTGTTCAGGGCGGGACTCTTGTCAAGCGTGCAAAATTTGGTGCAGATCTGAGCATGTACAGCAAAGTTACTCCAACTTCCTGTTTCATGGTGAATCATCAATGCCACGGACACGCCCATTGACGAAAACGCGCAGATAGCACAACTTTTCATCGTCAATGCCTTTAGAAGGCACAGCAGAAATTTGAAGTCGATCCAACTAAATCCCTAGGAGGAGTTCGTCAAAGTACGGAGTGTGTAAATCGTCCCAAAATGGCCGCCAAATTCAAAATGGCGGACTTCCTGTCGAGTTTAGGGTATGGGTTCTTGAGGCTTTTTTGTGCGTCTTGATATGATACACGTCCTCACCACATTTCGTGCATGTAGGTCAAACATGGACGAGGGGCTAATTTTTTCTAATTTTCTAGGTGGCGCTAGCGAGCCATTTTAACACGCCCATCCGCGAAACCCACAAAATACAAAAATTTTCACCAGTCCTGACATGTGTGCAAAATTTGGTGACTTTTCGAGCATGTTGCGGCCTCGAAAATGGGGCTTACTTTGCAGAAAAAAAAAATAGAAAAAAAAAATAATAATAATAATCCTAACAGTTTCAAGAGAGACCTCGCACGGGTGCTCGGGCCCTAATTATGGCTTCAAAATTATGGCATAAAACTTCAAAATTATAACAAAACTAAGTTAAAATGATGACTTCAAAACGATGGCATAAAAAACATAAAAATTATGACATGCTAAGTTTAAAACTTGACTTCAATTTAATGGCATAAAACATCAAAATTATGACATTCTAAGTTTAAATTATGGCTTAAAAATTGTGGCATAAAACATCAAAATTATGACAAATTACGTTTAAATGATTAGTTCAAAATTATGGCGTATAACATTACAATTATGAAATGCTAAGTTTAAAATATGACTTAAAAATTATGGCATAAACGTCAAAATAAGGACATACTAAGACTTCAAAATTATGGCATAAAACGTCAAAATTATGACATGCTAAATTTAAAATATAACTTCAATATGATGGCATAAAACAATTAAAATTATGACATACAAAGTTTAAATGATGATTTAAAAATTATTGCTTAAAATGTAAAAATTATGACATGCTAAGTTTAAAATATGACTTCAAAATTATGGCATAAAACATCAAAATTATGACATAATAAATTTAAATTATGGCTTCAAAATTATGGCATAAAACATAAAAATTATGACATACTAAGTTTAAATTATGACTTCAAAATGATGGCATAAAACATAAAAATTATGACATACTAAGTTTAAATTATGGCTTCAAAATTATGGCATAAAACAAAAATTCTGACATTCTAAGTTTAAATTATGACTTCAAAATGATGGCATAAAACATTACAATTATGACATACTAAATTTAAATTATGGCTTCAAAATTATGGCATAAAACATCAAAATTATGACATAATAAATATAAACTATGGCTTCAAAATTATGGCATAAAACATCAAAATTATGGCATACTAATATTAAATTATGACTTCAAAATTATGGCATAAAACATCAAAATTATGACATACTAAGTTTAAATTATGACTTCAAAATTATGACATAAAACGTCAAAATTATGACATAATAAGTTTAAATGATGATTTCAAAATTATGGCATAAAACATCAAAATTATGACATACTAAATTTAAATCATGATTTCAAAGTTATGGCATAAAACATCAAAATTATGACATACTAAGTTTAAATTATGGCTACAAAGTTATGGCATAAAACTAAAAATTATGACATACTAAGTTTAAATTATGACTTCAAAATTGTGGCATAAAACATCAAAATTATGACATACAAAATTTAAATTATGGCTACAAAGTTATGGCATAAAACATAAAAATTATGACATACTAAGTTTAAATTATGACTTCAAAATTATGGCATAAAACATCAAAATTATGACATACTAAATTTAAATTATGACTTCAAAATTATGGCATAAAACGTCAAAATTATGACATTCTAAGTTTAAATTATGACTTCAAAATTCTGGCATTAAAACATCAAAATTATGACATACTAAGTTAAAGGATGATTTCAAAATTCTGGCATAAAACATCAAAATTATGACATACTAAATTTAAATCATGGTTTCAAAGTTATGGCATAAAACATCAAAATTATGACATACTAAATTTAAATTATGACTTCAAAATTATGGCATAAAACGTCAAAATTATGACATTCTAAGTTTAAATTATGACTTCAAAATTATGGCATAAAACATCAAAATTATGACATACTAAGTTTAAATGATGATTTCAAAATTATGGCATAAAACATCAAAATTATGACATACTAAATTTAAATTATGGCTTCAAAATTATGGCATAAAACATCAAAATTAGGACATACTAAGTTTATATGATGACTTCAAAATAATGGCATAAAACATCAAAATTATGACATACTAAGTTTAAATGATGATTTCAAAATTATGGCTTCAAAATAATGGCATAAAACATCAAAATTATGACAAATATAATTTAAATTATGGCTTCAAAATGATGGCATAAAACATCAAAAATTATGACATAATAAATTTAAATTATGGCTTCAAAATTATGGCATAAAACATCAAAATTATGACATACTAATTTAAATTATGACTTCAAAATTATGGCATAAAACGTCAAAATTATGACATACTAAGTTTAAATGATGATTTCAAAATTATGGCATAAAACATCAAAATTATGGACATACTAAATTTAAATCATGGTTTCAAAGTTATGGCATAAATATCAAAATTATGACATACTAAATGTAAATTATGGCTACAAAGTTATGGCATAAAACATCAAAATTATGACATACTAAGTTTAAATTATGACTTCAAAATTATGACATAAAACGTCAAAATTATGACATTGTAAGTTTAAATTATGACTTCAAATTATGGCATAAAACGTCAAAAATATGACATTCTAAGTTTAATTATGACTTCAAAATTATGGCATAAACATCAAAATTATGACATACTAAGTTTAAATGATGATTTCAAAATTATGGCATAAAACATCAAAATTATGACATACTAAATTTAAATCATGGTTTCAAAGTTATGGCATAAAACATCAAAATTATGACATACTAAATTTAAATTATGACTTCAAAATTATGGCATAAAATGTCAAAATTATGACATTCTAAGATTAAATTATGACTTCAAAATTATGGCATAAAACATCAAAATTATGACATACTAAGTTTAAATGATGATTTCAAAATTATGGCATAAAACAAAAATTATGACATACTAAGTTTAAATTATGGCTTCAAAATTATGGCATAAAACAAAAATTATGACATTCAAAGTTTAAATTATGACTACAAAGTTATGGCATAAAACATAAAAATTATGACATACTAAGTTTAAATTATGACTTCAAAATGATGGCATAAAACAAAAATTATGACATTCTAAGTTTAAATTATGACTTCAAAATGATGGCATAAAACATCAAAATTATGACACACTAAATTTAAATTAGGGCTTCAAAATGATGTCATAAAACATCAAAATTATGACATAATACATTTAAATTATGGCTTCAAAATTATGGCATAAAACATCAAAATTATGACATACTAAGTTTAAATTATGACTTCAAAATTATGGCATAAAACGTCAAAATTAGGACATACTAAGTTTAAATGATGATTTCAAAATTATGGCATAAAACATCAAAATTATGACATACTAAGTTTAAATTATGACTTCAAAATTATGGCATAAAACATCAAAATTAGGACATACTAAGTTTATATGATGACTTCAAAATAATGGCATAAAACATCAAAATTATGACATACTAAGTTTAAATGATGATTTCAAAATTATGGCATAAAACAAAAATTATGACATACTAAGTTTAAACGTACAGTATGTAACTTTTGGCCACCAGGGGTCACTCAATCAAAATAATAGCAAAAGACGTATTTGATGACGTCGTGAAAGAGCGTGTGCTCATGGGAGTTGTTGTCGAGAGAGAGAGAGAGGGAGTGTGCGCGCGAACCAGCTATACGATGTTCATTGGGACACGCGCGATCTGTCATTCAGCCATCTAGCATCTCCAGCAGATAACATGTTCACTGACGAAGT
The DNA here is from genome assembly GCA_036326025.1 of Chrosomus eos. Taxonomy (NCBI): domain Eukaryota; kingdom Metazoa; phylum Chordata; class Actinopteri; order Cypriniformes; family Leuciscidae; genus Chrosomus; species Chrosomus eos. Next base: position 196,027 of record JAZAVI010001355.1, read on the forward strand.
AATGTGTTGTTATTTATATTATATCTCTATTCTTGTTACGTTTAGTTACGGCTATTAACTTTATGTAATGCCATTGTAATGAACACGCGCGCTCTGTCGCTCCCCACATTCCTCACTCATTCTAACTTAGTGTTTTTAAAATCACGTCTTTTCAAACGGAGAGAAATATGAATTATCAGGGCTATTGAATCAATATTCCATCTAGCTAGTATTAATAGTATTAATAGTATTTTTTAATAATGTTAAAAAACACGGTTACCTTTCGTTAATAATTATAATTACGTTTATACTATGATATTGAAAAAGATGGTGAACTGCATATGAATCTACTTTCTGCAGCTATATCTACAACAAATGTGAATTTACATTATACTATACACGAGTAATAATAATAAGTTTAAATTATGACTTCAAAATTATGGCATAAAACGTCAAAATTAGGACATACTAAGTTTAAATTATGACTTCAAATTATGGCATAAAACATCAAAATTATGACATACTAAGTTTAAATGATGATTTCAAAATTTATGGCATAAAACATTACAATTATGACATGCTAAATTCAAATTATGGCTTCAAAAAGTCTAAATGATAACATAAAAATTCTAAATTATGACTTATAAGTCGAAATTGTAAAAAGCCAATATTGACAAACTGCTGAAATCAAGTTGAAATTGACATCATAAGTCGAAATTCAGACATACTGTCATAATTATGACAAATAGAAATTGACATAATTCTAAATTCAGACTTGCTTTTGAAATTATAATTTAAAAAGTCGAAACTATTTAATAAACAGCCAAAATGTAAACATACTTTCAAAATTATGAGAAGTAGAAATTTACATAATCCTAAATTAAGACTTCCTTTCGGAATTATAACTTAAGTCGGAATGATGAAATAAAAAGCCGGAATTTAGACCTGCTGATGAAATTATTACTTGTTAAATTTGACATACATAAAAGTTTGACATACTATTTTGAAATTATGATTTCCATATTTAATAAAAGGTTACACGATAGCTAAAACGTTAAACGAAACCAACTAACATGGCCTTTTACGTTTTTCTAACATTTCTTGAAAATAGTTTTTTTTCTGAATGTTCAAAATGTCCCATTTAAAAAATAAAACACATTTTTCTTGGAGAATGATTTCTGAAGGATCATGTGACCCTGAAGACTGGAGTAATGATGCTGGAAATTCAGCTTTGATTTAATTACATCTTACAATATATTCACATAGAAAACGTCTCGGTTACATATGTAACCCTCGTTCCCTGAGTACAGGGAACGGAGACGTGTCGTCGGGGGAGTTCCCTGACGAATTGGGATCACGCTAGGGAGACCAATCGACTTCGAGTGAAACTAAAACGAGCCAATGAAAATTGGCATGCAAGATTTGCATTCCGCGACCCGCCTACCAGTGCGGGTATAAAAGCCGGAAGCAAACGCATCCAAAATGCTTTTTCGCTGAGGAGCCGAACAGTGTCCAGTCCTCCGCGAAGGTACAGCAACGTGGCGAGGGGACGACACGTCTCCGTTCCCTGTACTCAGGGAACGAGGGTTACATATGTAACCGAGACGTTCCCTTTCGTCCTGGGAACTCCGACGTGTCGTCGGGGGAGTTCCCTGACGAATTGGGATCCCTACAAACACGCCATGGTGCTGACCCCTTCCAGCGCCCAGCTAAGCTACCCTGCAGCAGTTTCTTGAACAAGATGCGGGAGCTAGCTAGGGAAAAATCACACTGCTGTTCCGCAAGACCCACTCAGTGGATTTGGATAACACTGGGAAAGCGTGCCCAACCCGTAGGAGGGAACGCTACGGAGCCCCTGCCCGCCCGAAGGGAGGCACTGGAATACACGTATGTACTAACCCGTGGGGTAGTGAAACATACGGAAGTCCTTGAGGTAGTCCCAGCCCGAGGGGTGGGAGCGTACTCAGCAAGGACGACAGAGAGATCTGTCGAGAGGAAGACACGGAGCTAACCCGGAGGGTAGCTGGAACGTGGAAAAAATGGGTCACCGAAGGGACCACTGTTAAGGCCACCCAGTCTAATAGCAACTCCAACGAGAGGTAATAGACCTGGCACCGGCGATCCGCCTCGCCTGATGCCGAAGGGGTGATGGAGGAACTCACGAGGTTAGCCGTATGTTGGGGAACCAACGGAGTAAAAGACGCACGTATCCGGCCCACGGGGCGGGAATGGCGTAGCAAGCCGACATAACCTAATTCCTCGCGCTACCGGCCGTAGCGAGTACACGGGAGGAAGCAGGTTCAACACGAAGGCTATAAAACCTAGCGAACGTGTTAGGTGTCGCCCAGCCCGCAGCTCTACAGATGTCTGTCAGCGAGGCGCCTTGCGCCAAAGCCCAGGAGGAGGCAACACTCCTAGTAGAGTGTGCCGTCAACCTAGGTGGGCAAGGCACGCCCTGGGACTCATAAGCCCGGGCGATAGCATCCACTAGCCAGTGGGACAACCTCTGCTTGGAGACAGCCTTCCCCTTCTGCTGGCCTCCGTAACAAACAAAGAGCTGATCTGAGGTCCTGAAGCTTTGCGTTCTGTCCACGTAACAGCGCAGAGCGCGGACGGGACAGAGAAAAGCTAGGGCTGGGTCTGCCTCCTCCAGGGGCAGCGCTTGCAGGTTCACTACCTGATCCACAAACGGGGTGGTAGGAACCTTGGGCACGTATCCGAGCCGGGGTCTCAACACAGCGTGAGAAAGGCCCGGTCCGAACTCTAGGCACGATTCGTCGACCGAAAATGCCTGCAGATCCCCTACCCTCTTAAAAGAAGCCAAAGCCAACAGGAGAGCTGTCTTCATAGACAAGATATTCAACTCGACTGAAGGCAAGGGCTCGAACGGGGGCCTCTGAAGTGCACTAAGCACTAGAGTCAAGTCCCAAGAGGGTAAGGGGTGCACACTACGAGGTGGATTCAGCCTCCTGGCACCCTTAAGGAATCTGATGATCAGGTCGTGCTTTCCCAATGACTTACCTTCTACTGCATCGTGATGAGCGGCTATTGCGGCAACATACACTTTGAGGGTGGAGGGAGACAGCCTTCGCTCCAACCCATCTTGCAGAAAGGAAAGCACGACTCTGATCGGGCAAGTTCGGGGGTCTTCCCGGTGGGAAGAACACCACTCGACGAACAGGTTCCACTTCAACGCATAGAGGCGCCTCGTAGAGGGGGCTCTGGCGGAAGTGATGGTGTCTACCACACCCTGCGGTAGGCCACCTAGAACCTCCGCGTCCCGTCCAGGAACCACCCATTTTTAGCGGCTCCGAAGACTTCCCATATCAGCTGAACCGACTGGGGGTGGAGTCGCCATTCTCCCGGAAGAGGTGGCTGCCGTGAAAGCTCGTCGGCTGTACGGTTGAGCACACCAGGGATGTGAATGGCTCGAAGCGACCTCAGATGCTTCTGACTCCACAGGAGGAGATGGCGGGCGAGTCGCGACATACGACGGGAGCGTAGACCACCCTGACGGTTGATGTACGCAACGGTCGCAGTGCTGTCCGTACGGACCAGTACGTGCTTGTGTAAAAGCAGCCCCTTGAGGCGCGACAAGGCTAAGCGTACTGCTTGCAACTCTAGGCAGTTGATGTGCCAATGCAGTTGAGGCCCCGTCCACAGACCTGAAACTGCATGCCCGTTGTACGTGGCCCCCCATCCGTTGGCAGAGGCATCTGTGAAAACCACAGCATGCCTGGAGACCTGGACTAAGGGCACTCCGGCCCGTAGAAACGCAGGGTCTGACCAAGGACTGAAGGTTTGGCGACAGTGCGGGGTAATGTTGACCCGGAACGTGCCGCTCTGCCACGCCCATCTCGGGACTCGATCGTGAAGCCAGCGCTGAAGCGGTCTCATATGGAGCAGACCGAGCGGCGTCACCGCGGCTGCGGCTGCCATATGCCCCAGGAGCCTCTGAAACTGTTTCAGTGGGACCGCTGACCTGCCTTGAAAGGACTTGAGGCAGTTGAGCACTGACTGGACGCGCTCCTCGGTGAGGCGCGCAGTCTGAGCGACCGAGTCCAACTCCATACCGAGATAAGAGATCCTCTGCACTGGGCAGAGTTTGCTCTTGTCCCAGTTGACCTGAAGACCCAAACGGCTGAGGTGCTGGAGCACCAGGTCCCTGTGTTCGCACAACAGATCTCGCGAGTGAGCTATTATGAGCCAGTCGTCGAGATAGTTGAGAATGCGAACGCCATGTTCTCTCATGGGAACAATGGCCGCCTCCGCGACTTTCGTGAAGACGCGGGGCGAGAGGGCCAGGCCGAAGGGTAAGACTTTGTACTGGTATGCTCGACCTTCGAACGCGAACCGAAGAAAAGGTCGGTGTCGAAGGAGAATCGAGACATGAAAGTACGCGTCCTTCAGGTCGATCGCTGCAAACCAATCCCGGGGACGGATGCACTCGAAGATGCGTTTCTGCGTGAGCATTTTGAACGGGAGCTTGTGCAGGGCCCGATTCAAAACTCGCAGGTCCAGGATTGGTCGTAACCCCCCGCCTTTCTTGGGTACAATGAAGTAAGGGCTGTAAAAACCCCGACCTCATCTCGGCTGGAGGGACCGGCTCGATCGCGTCCTTCGCCAGCAGGACGTCGATCTCCTTCCTCAGGACAGGGGCATCGACACTCCGCACCCGGGTGAAGTGGACGCCTCTGAACCTGGGAGGCCGGCGGGCAAACTGAATTGCATAGCCGAGCCGGATAGTGCGGGTGAGCCAGCGGGACGGCCTCGGAAGCGCTAGCCAGGCTTCGAGGAACCGTGCCAAGGAGCCCACTCGGACCACCGGCGTACCCGCGGAGGGGCAGCGAGGTGGAAGACAGGGACCGGACTCCGGAGGCATTACTGCGGCCGAGAGAGAGGTCTGAGTGTGCGAGGCAACACTTACCTGTTTCCACGGAGGCGAAGGAAGGAGGGGAAACGAGGAACGAGGCTCGGGGGCGTCGAATCCAGGTTTCCGCGCCTCCTTGCCCAGCGGGAGACGAGAGCGACGAGGCCGAGGCGGCGTAGCTGTCATCTGAGCGCTGGGGAGAGGGGAACGAGAGCGGCGAGGCAACGAGGCAGCGCACACTGTCATTCTGACCCCCTCGGATGGGGGAGACTGAGAAGTCAGTCTCGACCGAGATAGACCCAGAGGAATTGGAAACTGCTCTTTTATTGATAAAGTGGGTACCGCTGAAGGAAGCGGCGGAAGAAAAACAAAACGAAACAAAGGATTCTCCACCCGGCCCTCCTCCGGGGGAAGGAGGGGTGCAGTAGCACCCTCCTGAAGAGCAGCAGTCAGGTCCTCTGGGCCGCCCGTCTCAGGGCCGCTTACCTCTCCTCTTACCAGGGGGTTTCGACGAGCCCCGGGCGGGCTGGGCACCTCTCTTGCGGCCGGCCGGCTGCTGCCTAGGAGGCTGCTGCTTAGGCGGAGCAGGGGCGGAGGCGGCGGCAGGAGGGCGCCCTCGGCGACGAGCAGCGCGAGGTGGAGCCGGAGGGGACGGGCCAGCAGCAGCCTGTCTCCGGGGCATGATGTGCTTGATCACCTCGGACTGCTTCTGGGCGGCGGAGAACTGTTGGGCGTAGTCCTCGACCGCGTCGCCGAATAGGCCACCCTGGGAAATGGGGGAGTTCAGAAACCTGGACTTGTCTGACTCCGTCATATCGGCCAGGGTGAGCCAGAGATGTCGCTCCTGGACCACGAGTGTGGACATCGCTCGGCCCAGGGAACGCGCGGTGACTTTCGTCGCCCGGAGGGCAAGGTCCGTCGCCGTGCGCAGCTCTTGGAGCAAACCTGGGTCGGTACCACCCTCCTGCATGTCGCAAAGCGCTCTCGCCTGATGGACCTGGAGGAGCGCCATGGCATGCAGGGCAGAAGCAGCTTCTCCACACGCACTATAGGCCTTACCGGTCAGACCGGAGGAGAACCTACAGGCGCGAGAGGGAGAGTAGGGTCACCCCTCCAGGTGGAAGCGGATTTAGGGCACAGCTGTAAAGCAACCGACCGCTCCACCGGGGGAATGCCCTCATAACCCTTCACTGCCCCGCCATCGAGGGTGGTAAGGGAGGAGGAGGGAGTCGACCTATGTCGGGCCGCCAGAGGGGCCTTCCATGATTTCGTCACCTCCTCATGCACTTCCGGGAAGAAAGGCACCGGGGCGGGCGCTGAGAACCAGCACGGGCCGCCCCGAGAAACCAATCATCGAGCCGCGAAGGTTCGGGACACGGTGGAGGGTTCCACACGAGCCCTACGCTTGCGGCCGCCCGGGAAAGCATAGCGGCCATTTCCGGGTCCGGCTCGGACAACGCTACCACACCAGAAGGGGGCAACGCAGCCAAGTCGTCATTCTCAGAAGATGACCGCTCTCCCTCCGATGCAGCGATCGACATCTGATCCTCCGGCGGAGCCCCGAAGGAAACGACCGGGACCATACGAGATGGCCCAGCGCGCTCCTCCAAGGGCTCCAATGGCAGCAGTGTGCAGGAGTGAGGGGTCCGTGGGGGTCTTTCACCCGGCGGATTATTCCTCACTGTAACCCTCAGACCACCAATGGGATTAGCCGAAGTAGCCGGCTTCTGAAATGAACCAGAAGACGAACTAGATCGGGGAATCTCCAAAGGGACTCCCCCTCGTGAGAGGGATCTTAGTCTCGATCTTAACACTGCGACGGTCATATTCCCGCAATGGGAACATGACTCGTTCACGAAAGCTGCCTCAGCGTGCGCGAGGCCCAAGCACGAGAGACAGCGATCATGACCATCAACCGGAGGCAGAATCTGACCGCATCCAGAAACACACGGATGAAACGTCATCCTTAAAAGGACGCGATCTTCACCCGTGTTGCTCTTTCAGAGAAATACTCTTTAGTTGTGCTGAAGCACACAGGGATCAACGCGGCAACACAGCGGGGAAACTGCAAGCCCACTGTGTGCACTCAACCGAATACCAGCTGTTAAAACAGCTCTTTGTAAACACAGCGCGTGTAGTAACAAACAGGCAGACGGGAGATCGCGAAGACCGCTGAAGCGCCGTCACACCAGCACAGAGAGATCTCAGGAAACAGCAGACTCGTTGAGCGTTCAGAAAGCACAATCCTAAGCTCATAACACTCAGAGGACACAACTGGTCGGCTCCGAAGCAAAAAGCATTTTGGATGCGTTTGCTTCCGGCTTTTATACCCGCACTGGTAGGCGGGTCGCGGAATGCAAATCTTGCATGCCAATTTTCATTGGCTCGTTTTAGTTTCACTCGAAGTCGATTGGTCTCCCTAGCGTGATCCCAATTCGTCAGGGAACTCCCCCGACGACACGTCGGAGTTCCCAGGACGAAAGGGAACTGCTGTTTTACTTTGCAATAATATTTCACTGTATTTTTTATCAAATAAATACAGCCTTGGTTTGCAGAAGAGACTTCTTTAAACTTTTACACTACAAACAAACAGTAGAGTAATTTAAAGGAACTCTGTGAAATGATTTTATTTATTTGTAATATGTATTTACTTGGCTTACACAAATGTTCTACCAAAATATGTTTGACGTTTTGCTTACATTTCTTTTAGGTCAAATTTCTGACATGCTAAATCGAAATGGACTTAAAAACCTAAAATCATGACATACAAAGTCGAAATTATCACTTAAAATGTCAAATATATCACCCTTTCCACAAAAAAATTACTGTTTTCAACACTGATAAAAATGAGAAATGTTTCTTGATCATCAAATCATCATATTTTCACTAGTTCACACTTACATATAATTAGAGGGAGAAAGTTTAATGCGTATTTGGCGTGCTGTCCGGGGGGAGGGCTTCGTGCTCGGAATTCGGCCCGAACCCATATACTCCCCCGGTATGTAAGTGCTTATGACAAAAAGTGAGGAGAAAGGGTGGTGGAGGGATGCTGCAAAAACTGCCAATGCAACGAGGTGAGACCGCTGGGTATTTATAGCTCTCATCGTTGATTGCCGAGTGCTCTCCGTGTTAATTATCTGCGCGTGCTCCTCCCGAACTTTGTTAAATAAAACATCATATAGTGATTTCTGAAGGATCATGTGACACTCAAGACTGGAGTAATGATGCTGAAAATACAGCTTTGATCACAGGAATAAATTACATCTTACAATATATTATGGCATAAAACATACTGAGTTTAAATGACTTCAAAATGATGGCATCTCAATTATGAGTTGCTAAGTGTAAATGATGAGCTCGTGAACAGTGTTGTAGTGTAATGTGTCTGTGCTTCTGCAGAAGGGGAGAGTGGAGCAGCGTCTGGTGGAGCTTCAGGCTCAGTATCAGGCTCAGATCTTCTCTCTGAGTCAGCTGGCTGGCGGCCTGGAAGGGGAGCTATCCTCAGTGCGCGAGAGTGCGATGCAACAGAGCCGCGACTATCAGCTGCTGCTGAGCACCAAAGTGCAGCTGGAGCGCGAGATCAGCACCTATAAAGCCCTGCTAGAGGGCGCCGGAGAGTTCACCGGCCTCAACATATCTGTTCCTGCGGTGAGGACATCTGTCTCTGCAGGTGAGGGATGCTACGCAACGTAGAGTCATAATTAGGACATAATCATAATTATGAGATGAAATGCTGGAATTATGAGAAAAAATTAAAACGACTTAAAAAGTCATAATTATGACATAAGTCGAAAAAATTATGACCAGTCGAAATTGACAAAAAGTCAAAATTATGACAAACTAAGTCATAATTATGAGATTCAATTTTGACAAAAAATGTAATGATTTAAAAAGTTATAAATATTATATAAGCCGAAATTGACATACTAAGTCATAATTGAGATAAAATGTTGGAATTTGACAAAAAACTTGAATGCCTTGAAAGTCATAATTATGACACAAGTCGAAATTGACAAAAAAAAATTAAATTATGAGATGAAATGTTGGATTTGACTAAAAACTTTCGAAAAATTAGTCGAAAAATTATGACACAAGTTGAAATTTACAAAAAGTCATAATTGTGAGATGAACTGTTAGAATTATGACAAAAACTTAAATGACTTAAAAAGTCATAATTATGACAAAAAGTCAAAATTATTTTAAACTAAGTCATAATTATGAGATTAAATGTTGGAATTTGATAAAAAACTTGAATGCCTTGAAAGTCATTTTTAAAAAAAAAAAATTAAATTATAAGATGAAATGTTGGATTTGACTAAAAACTTTGATGACAAATATGTCATAATTATGACGAGTCGAAAAATTATGACACAAGTTGAAATTTACAAAAAGTCATAATTATGAGATGAACTGTTAGAATTGTGACAAAAACTTTAATGACTTAAAAAGTCATAATTATGACGAAAAGTCAAAATTATTTTAAACTAAGTCATAATTATGAGATTAAATGTTGGAATTATGACAAAAAACTTGAATGACTAATACATTTATAATTATGATTTTACTTTTTGTCAATTTCGACTTATATAATAATTATAACTTTTTAAATCATTCGTCGAAATTGACAAAAAGTAAAAAATTATGACATGCTGTAAGTCATAATTATAAATGTATTAGTTACGTTTTTGTCATAATTTCAAAATTTCTTCTCAAAATTATATATTGATATACAAAATATAGTATGTCATATTACTAAGACATACTATACTTAGTATGTCGTAATTTTTACTTTTGTCAATTTCGACATGTCATCATTTTTCGACTTGTCATAATTATGACTTTTTTTAGTCATTTAAGTTTTTTGTAATAATTCTAACAAGTCAAAAAATGATGAGAAATCAAAATTGACAATTGTTGGAATTATGACAAAAAGTTAAATGCCATAATCTTTCGACTTGTCATAATTATTACTTTTTAAGTCATTTAACTTTTTGTCATAATTCCGACAATTCATCTCATAATTATGACTTAGTACGTCATAATTTTGACGTTTTGTCAATTTCGATGTCATAAAAATTCGAAAAATTAAGTCATTTAACTTTTTTGTAAAAATTCTTATACATTTCATCTAATAATTATGACTTAAAAAGTAATAATTATGACAAGTCGAAAAATTGACAAGTCGAAATTGACAAAAAAAAAACAGTAAATGTAAAACGTAAAAATTACTTAAAACGTAATATGACAGAAAAAGTCGAAACTGACACGCATAATTATAAGATAAAATCAAAAATATGACTTAAAGTCGTAATTCAGATGAAAAGCTTGATTAAAAAAATCGAAATTATGATGGGCACTTGAAAATACTGTAAATAATTCTAGGTATTTTTTTTACTAAATTGTTAACTTTTAGAATGTCATCATCCAGTTAAATGTAAATGTAAACAAAACAGGCCGTTTGTGGAGTCGAAAAGTAATAGCGTTTTCAAACAGGTGTTTAGGTTTTTGTTTTCGCTATTATGATGTTTATCAAATAACACCAAATACTTAAAGACTTGTGTTCATTTGCACTTGAATCTGTTTGAAAAAGTTGTTTACTTTGTGTATTGTTTTATTGCATTTCAATGTTCAAAGTTCAGTTCAGATTATCGTGATATGAAAATTTGATTCATCACATCTTTCTTATAAAGTCTTGGCTCGTTTCCTCAGTGTGTTAATCATGACTGTCATTGGTTTGATGTGCAGGTGGAATCGCTGTCAGCAAGACAACAGTGGGCGGAGCTACAGCAGATGTAGTGGCTTCAGTGGGCGGAGCTACCGCAGATGTGTGGCTTCAGTGGGCGGAGCTACTACAGATGTAGTGGCTTCAGTGGGCGGAGCTACAGCAGATGAGGTACGATCCGTGTATATCAGAGCCGGAAAAGGTCTTGCGTGAAATCATACTCTTCCACGCGAGTCTCCTCCAATATTCACAATGCTGATGTAACTACATTTGTCTGACTGCCACTAATTAAAGTAGTTTTGAGCTCTGTTATGAATGTCAATTATAAAGAATTCTGCAGTTACTCCAGGCCAGTGTTATTATCCCATCATTGATATACTGTTATAGTTCTAGTAATATTTTGATTTAGCTTTTTATTTTTATATTTGGCGACTAGGTAAAATAAAATGTTTAAATATTTAGTTCGTTTAAAGATGCTGTATGTAACTTTTTCACTCTACTAAAGCATAAAAGTACCATAATATGTTAGCAGCATATATTGAGGAAACATGCTAAGTTCACATACTCGTCTCTCTGAAAAACACTTCTACAGCCAGTTATTGTACTGTGAAATGTGTGTTTCCAGGCTGGAATCTTTGTTTTTGTTTTGGTCTGTGATACTGCACTTTGCCAATTTGACAATTTTCACTGTCCATTGCGCTCGTTCCTGTCGCATGTGCTCAAACTGGCAACCGGTGTGAGCGCCGTCGAGTCCGTGGAGGCGGGAGAAACCACCATCTCAGATATTTTGAATTGGACTGCAGAACCTATTTCGACCACTAGTCATTCTTACAGTCTGCACCTTTAATATTTTCTGTAATGTGAGTTATGTAATCAGATTACTTTCTTCAAGTCATGTGTAAAGTAATACATTACTTTTAAATTTCAAACAACATTTCTGTTACTTTTCAAATAAGCAGTTTTATTTATGAGTTTTGTATGTTGAGAATGAAGCATCTAAAACTGTACGGTTGTACATTCTCACACATGCCACACGAATTGTGTGTGATTTCACTGATGAGATCTTTAATCCAGTCCGTCTGTTTGCTTTTGCAGAAATAAAGTCCACTGGAGGGTCATCGTGGTCTGAGTGATGTCATCGCCGCTCAACCAATCAAAACCTGATGTGTGTTTTATGCTGCATAACTCTGTCCCGCATCAATAAACTCAAACCCTTTAAACCACGAAGTGTTTCTTTGATCACATTCATAAAAAGTGTTATATTTTCGGTCGAGCGGTCGTTAGGGTGGCTCGTCAATGCATTAGATTTCTCGAATACATCAAATAAGTAAGCTTGACCAGAGTTCTTGTGTGGAGAAGAATTTATTGAAGGTAGTAGTGTAGCACAGTTCTTCAGCAGCGATGTTAGCGTGTCGGCCTTCAAAGAGTCTTATGTAGTATATATCTACTCTGAGCAATGTTTATTTGTCATTCACACCCATCATTTTCTATTGAAAATAGAAACTTTCACAAACACAGAGAAGAGTTGATTGCATCTGACTAATGATGACTGAAAATACACATATTTCACAAACCAGTAAAGACACAAACACAACCCACCAGGCACAGTACGTCAATGTGACGTCAGGAAGACGTTGGCCTCCAACTAATCCAACGTCAGTCAGACGTCATATTTTGGTTGAAAATGAAAATCAGGTTGACGTCTAAACCCAACGTTTGTTTGACGTCAAGCTCCAACGTCAGATGTTGAATTTTGGTTGGAATAAGCACCGAAAAAAAATGTGACATGCATGGCAGCACATTAAATCTGTGAAGATCTCAGCAGAGGATGATTAAACAACTCAAACAGCATTACCAGCTTCACTTATTACTAACCAGATATACTTTATTTCATTTCCGGTTTAATTAAATTAATATTGTATTTTAAAGTCACCATTATAGTGGTTAGTGTTTGCTTTAGTTGGACTCCTGCCCCTTGACTTTTTATTATATAATTTTCTCTGCTACTATAATTGTGTTTATAAAGCACATTTATCGTGGCAAATAAACCATGAGATCAGGTGATGTTGGCTGTTTATTGATGATGAAGCCTGAATTCCTGATCGTAGTCAGTGTTTAATGTTTAGATTATATTGAATTTGTGTTAATAATGTTGTTTTATAACTGAAGCCATTTAATTGTACAGCATGAGAGCAATATTGTTTATCAAATAATATAAAGGATTTTACAAACATTTAGTGGATTAAACTTATTCCTTTACATAATTACTTAGACATCAATAATCAGTGTATGACTCTCAACAATGGTGACAATCAATGAAATGCTTCATGCTGTAGTGCATGCTGGGTACCACCAATCAGAACTCACCAATATCTCCCAGCATGCATTGTGGCATGAATAAATTATGCAGCTGGATTTTTTTGTAGCTTGTTTCATGCTCAGAGTTGATCTGATTATCTGGATATTTTGTTTGATTGTCACCATTGTTGAGATTCATATGCTGTTTCTTGATGTCTGTGTGCGTCCAAGTAATATCATAGATTGAATGTTTTTGGGCACGAAATAGTATTTAAAAAACAAGTATATTATTTGATAAACAAGTCTGTACAACATCAATGCTGTAGAATCAAATTTCTATTTTAGAAAATAGTAAAAAAGTCCTATTTTATCAAAGCATTAGACACTGAATAAGATCAGAGATTCAGGCAATTACATGATGATATCATCAATAAACAGCCAAAACCACCTGATCTCATGGTTCTTTTAAGCTTCAACAATTGTGCTTTATAAACACACACTTGAAGCAGCCAGAGAACATTTAATAATAAAGTGTTAGGGGTCAAGAGCACAACTACAGCAAACGCTAACCACCACCATGGTGACTTTAAAATACAAAATATGATTTCATTAAACCGGAAATTAAATAAAGTAAATCTGGTTAGTTTTAAGCTAAGCTGGTAATAAGTGTACGGCCATGCATTTCACCTTTTTGTTTGGTTTATTCCAACCAAAATTCTATGACTGCCCAACGTTGGAGCTTGACGTCAAACAAACATTGGATTTAGACGTCAACCCAACTTTCATTTTCAACCAAAATCCAACGTCTGACTGACGTTGTAATCTATATCCTGTGCCTGCTGGGAAAGGTGTCAGCAGTTATTCAGTTTATTAGCCATGGATGAGCACACAACACTAAAACATACGTTATTGAGCTGAAGCAGGTTATTACACTGAAAAGAGGACGTTTGAGGACGCCGTTCACCATTACAGCATATGAGGAGATATGTGTCATTCAGGCTGGTGTTTGTGGACGTCTGTTTTCTGCCACACACACACATTCATAACGTTCATCTGATTCCTGTGAGAGTAAAGGCAGGAAAGTCAGTTAATATTGTGTGAAACTCCAGCCAGATGTGTCTCAATAAGTTTGTGTTACCTGTTTAGTGTGCATGTGTTACCTGTTTAGTGTGCTTGTGTTATCTGTTTAGTGTGAGTGTGTTACCTGTTTAGTGTGAATGTGTTACCTGTTTAGTGTGAATGTGTTACCTGTTTAGTGTGCTTGTGTTATCTGTTTAGTGTGAGTGTGTTACCTGTTTAGTGTGAATGTGTTACCTGTTTAGTGTGCGTGTGTTACCTGTTTAGTGTGAGTGTGTTACCTGTTTAGTGTGAGTGTGTTACCTGTTTAGTGTGCATGTGTTACCTGTTTAGTGTGCATGTGTTACCTGTTTAGTGTGAGTGTGTTACCTGTTTAGTGTGCGTGTGTTACCTGTTTAGTGTGAGTGTGTTACCTGTTTAGTGTGAATGTGTTACCTGTTTAGTGTGCATGTGTTACCTGTTTAGTGTGCATGTGTTACCTGTTTAGTGTGCATGTGTTACCTGTTTAGTATGCATGTGTTACCTGTTTAGTGCGAGTGTGTTACCTGTTTAGTGTGCATGTGTTACCTGTTTAGTGTGCATGTGTTACCTGTTTAGTATGCATGTGTTACCTGTTTAGTATGCATGTGTTACCTGTTTAGTGTGCGTGTTTTACCTGTTTAGTGTGAATGTGTTACCTGTTTAGTGTGCGTGTGTTACCTGTTTAGTGTGCATGTGTTACCTGTTTAGTGTGCATGTGTTACCTGTTTAGTGTGCTTGTGTTATCTGTTTAGTGTGAGTGTGTTACCTGTTTAGTGTGAATGTGTTACCTGTTTAGTGTGCGTGTGTTACCTGTTTAGTGTGAGTGTGTTACCTGTTTAGTGTGAGTGTGTTACCTGTTTAGTGTGCATGTGTTACCTGTTTAGTGTGCATGTGTTACCTGTTTAGTGTGAGTGTGTTACCTGTTTAGTGTGCGTGTGTTACCTGTTTAGTGTGAGTGTGTTACCTGTTTAGTGTGAATGTGTTACCTGTTTAGTGTGCATGTGTTACCTGTTTAGTGTGCATGTGTTACCTGTTTAGTGTGCATGTGTTACCTGTTTAGTATGCATGTGTTACCTGTTTAGTGCGAGTGTGTTACCTGTTTAGTGTGCATGTGTTACCTGTTTAGTGTGCATGTGTTACCTGTTTAGTATGCATGTGTTACCTGTTTAGTATGCATGTGTTTACCTGTTTAGTGTGCGTGTTTTACCTGTTTAGTGTGAATGTGTTACCTGTTTAGTGTGCGTGTGTTACCTGTTTAGTGTGCATGTGTTACCTGTTTAGTGTGCATGTGTTACCTGTTTAGTGTGCTTGTGTTATCTGTTTAGTGTGAGTGTGTTACCTGTTTAGTGTGCGTGTGTTACCTGTTTAGTGTGCATGTGTTACCTGTTTAGTGTGAGTGTGTTACCTGTTTAGTGTGCTTGTGTTACCTGTTTAGTATGCATGTGTTACCTGTTTAGTGTGCTTGTGTTACCTGTTTAGTATGCATGTGTTACCTGTTTAGTGTGCTTGTGTTACCTGTTTAGTGTGCATGTGTTACCTGTTTAGTGTGAGTGTGAGTGTGTGTGTGTGTGTGTGTGTGTGTGTGTATGTGTATGTATGTGTGTCAGTCCTCTGAAGCTGTTGAACAGACATAATGAGGTGTGGTACGTGGCTGAAGGAGAGCCGGTCTGCGGATCGAACCCGACTGACACAAAGTAAACAGGTAACACATTCACACTAAACAGGTAACACATTCACACTAAAAAGGTAACACATTCACACTTAGTGTGAGTGTGTTACCTGTTTAGTGTGAATGTGTTACCTGTTTAGTGTGCATGTGTTACCTGTTTAGTATGCATGTGTTACCTGTTTAGTGTGCTTGTGTTACCTGTTTAGTGTGCTTGTGTTATCTGTTTAGTGTGAGTGTGTTACTTGTTTAGTGTGCATGTGTTACCTGTTTAGTGTGCATGTGTTACCGGTTTAGTGTGCATGTGTTACCGGTTTAGTGTGCATGTGTTACCTGTTTAGTGTGAGTGTGTTACCTGTTTAGTGTGAATGTGTTACCTGTTTAGTGTGAATGTGTTACCTGTTTAGTGTGAATGTGTTACCTGTTTAGTGTGCATGTGTTACCTGTTTAGTATGCATGTGTTACCTGTTTAGTGTGCTTGTGTTACCTGTTTAGTGTGCATGTGTTACCTGTTTAGTGTGCTTGTGTTATCTGTTTAGTGTGAGTGTGTTACCTGTTTAGTGTGCATGTGTTACCTGTTTAGTGTGCATGTGTTACCGGTTTAGTGTGCATGTGTTACCGGTTTAGTGTGCATGTGTTACCTGTTTAGTGTGAGTGTGTTACCTGTTTAGTGTGCTTGTGTTACCGGTTTAGTGTGAATTTGTTACCGGTTTAGTGTGAATGTGTTACTTGTTTAGTGTGAATGTGTTACCTGTTTAGTGTGAGTGTGTTACCTGTTTAGTGTGAATGTGTTACCTGTTTAGTGTGAATGTGTTACCGGTTTAGTGTGAATGTGTTTATCTGTTTAGTGTGCATGTGTTACCTGTTTAGTGTGCTTGTGTTATCTGTTTAGTGTGAGTGTGTTACCTGTTTAGTGTGCATGTGTTACCTGTTTAGTGTGCGTGTGTTACCTGTTTATTGTGCATGTGTTACCGGTTTAGTGTGCATGTGTTACCGGTTTAGTGTGCATGTGTTACCTGTTTAGTGTGAGTGTGTTACCTGTTTAGTGTGAGTGTGTTACCTGTTTAGTGTGAATGTGTTACCTGTTTAGTGTGAATGTGTTACCTGTTTAGTGTGAGTGTGTTACCTGTTTAGTGTGCATGTGTTACCGGTTTAGTGTGCATGTGTTACCTGTTTAGTGTGAATGTGTTACCTGTTTAGTGTGAATGTGTTACCTGTTTAGTGTGAATGTGTTACCTGTTTAGTGTGAATGTGTTACCTGTTTAGTGTGAATGTGTTACCTGTTTAGTTTGTGTCAGTCGGGTTCGATCCGCAGACCGGCTCTCCTTCAGCCACGTACCACACCTCATTATGTCTGTTCAACAGCTTCAGAGGACTGACACACACACACACACACACACACACACACACACACACACACACACACACACACACACACACACACACACAAAATCGTAATAAATAAGTATTGTTTGCATCGACTATGTTATTTTCCTGTTATTACTGTGAAGTTGCTTAGAAACAATCTGTATTGTATAAAGTGAAAATGACGTGTCGTGAACTGAAAAGTTGTTTTAGAAATTTAAGCCAAACCCTGTATTTCATTGGAATAATAGTAAAGAACAAAACCAGGAACAAATAAAGTGTGTGTGGAGACCTGTCGTAGCCCACGGCGTAGTGGTGTGTGTGGTTGAAGTGTGCGTGGGCTCTGGTCTGCAGGTGTGTGTGTGTGTGTATGTTTGTGTCGAGACCTGTCGTAGCCCACGGCGTAGTGGTGTGTGTGGTTGAAGTGTGCGTGGGCTCAGTGCCCGGTTGCATAAAGCACCTTAGGTTTTTCCCTTAAGTATGATACTTAAGGGGCGATTTCCCCTTACCTAAGAGAATAACTTAAGGGTGTTGCATATAATCTCTTAAACGGTTATCTTAGGTAAGGGAAACATTTAAGTGTTTCACGACAGCGATCTTGGATTCACGTTATAAAAGTCTGTTGTTGCCATAGATACGCAAAACACTAACATGTCGGAATATCACGTGTCAGTCCAGTGACGCTCTCACGCAACACCGCGTTAGCTCCGAAAGTGGCGGCAGGTTGTGTTGTTCACCGTCTCATGCTTTGGCATTTGTTTAGGTTTTGTGAATGCACTTCTGCGAAATACAGCGGAGTATATTTCCATAGCATACCTGTTTTCTTCTGTCATGATTCCTATTAAAACACCGAATCAGCTCGTTCTCCTGTGAATTTGTTTTCTGCACGGGTCGGCCACACACTCTCCGTGCGCGCACTGACTTAACGTTGTGATAGTCTACATGCGAGTCGCGTGTAATGACAGACAGCCGTCTAGTTTGATAGCGATGTCAAATATTGCGCGTCGATCAAATCGGTATTCTTGCAACAATTTTGTTGGTCCAACAGTTTAAATTGGTCCAAAGGGTTCTCCCTATTCCCAATGATCTTCAGCTGGTTCCATAAATTCAGCCATGTCGTCTTATTTTTGTCCGCGTTACTCTTAAGGTTACGATTTCCAAACCTTAAGTTATACTTAGGGAAATTGCCGTTAAGGGGTTTTATGCAACACTTAACGATTACTTAAGTGAAAAAACAGCATTTAAGGGAAATTCTAAGTGTTTATGACGTTTCACTTAAAAAAACCGTTAAGTAACACTTAAGGGTATTTTTCTGCAACACCCTTAGGTTTAAGGGAAACATAAGGGCGACCTTAAGGGAAAAATTAGACTTAAGGTGCTTTATGCAACCGGGCACAGGTCTGCAAGTGTGTGTGTGTGTATGTTTGTGTTGAGACCTGTCGTAGCCCACGGCGTAGTGGTGTGTGTGGTTGAAGTGTGCGTGGGCTCTGGTCTGCAGGTGTGTGTGTGTGTATGTTTGTGTCGAGACCTGTCGTAGCCCACGGCGTAGTGGTGTGTGTGGTTGAAGTGCGCGTGGGCTCTGGTCAGCGCTCGGCTCAGCAGGTGTGTGTGGAGTCGAGACGTGATCGACAGCATCCAGCCGCCGTAACTCCTCACGTACACGTCCATGTCGGGCATCTCCGTGAAATACAGCTGAAAAAAACACACACACACTGACATCACATGACATGCTGTTTTTTTTATTGCAAACTTTAGGATTAAAATGATGTAACTGAGCAAAACCTGAAAGACTTAATTTTGCTTTAATTTCTGTTACTAATCAAATTTAATTAAATAAGTGCCACTTATCATGTGATGCTCATATTGAAGCTAGAAGGTTGACCACCTACATGATGCAGAATAATTGCATCAATACTTCCATCTAGAAAGGTGGTATCCCAGTCTTTTCAGGCTGTCTGGAACACACAGATGATCAGCCCGTTGATCCGAGAGGCCGAACAGAAGAAAGGCGATCTAGGGAATGCCTATTTCACACGATCTCATCCAGCTCATACTCGACTTTTACCACATCCCAGTTGCTATTCAGGAAATGATCACCAGCTATCTAGGAGTGATCAAACTGAGGTTTACATGATCAGCCCAGAGGACAACCAGTTGGGAGGATCTCCAGAAGGGATTCCCAATGGGGTGCACCAACTCCCCAACCCTCTTTATCATCGGCATGGACCTTCTAATAACAGCAGCGATAGGCATAACCCTGGAGTCAGTAATTATTCAGCTGGTGCTGCGGGGTTTCATAGAAGACCTAACAATAACAACTGTGATGCATGTCCAAGCGAGATGGGTATTGGAAACCCTGGACAACGTAGCCACTTGGGCAAGGTTGTCATTTAAAGGAAGGAAGTCCAGAAGGCTGGTGATCAGGAAGGGCAGTGTCACAAGTAAGTTTGGTCTCGTACGGTGTTTCTAAATATCCCTCCTCGATGACCCGGAAACCGATCGAGCTCAGCCACCTTGAAGGACATCTCAATTCTCTACTTACACCATGAGGAGCGGAGGAATGAGGAGTGAGGAAGCTTCCAGAGGAGTCGTGAAAGAGGATGCACAGGTGTATCCTACACGGAAGTCTTTCTTGTCAAGAAACCTGATGACAGGGTATCAACAGGGTATCGTGCTTTGTCTTCATTATTTAATGGGTGGTGTATCTAACGGGTGGAGCTTGACCTGTTCCAGTGTATCTAACGGGTGGAGCTTGACCTGGTCCAGTGTGTCTAACGGGTGGAGCTTGACCTGGTCGAGTGTGTCTAACGGGTGGAACTTGACCTGGTCCAGTGTGTTTAACGGGTGGAGCTTGACCTGATCCAGTGTGTCTAACGGGTGGAGCTTGACCTGGTCCAGTGTGTCTAATGGGTGGAGCTTGACCTGGTCCAGTGTATCTAACAAGTGAAGCTTGACCGCTTGACCTGGTCCAGTGTGTCTAACGGATGGAGCTTGACCTGGTCCAGTGTGTCTAACGGGTGGAACTTGACCTGGTCCAGTGTGTCTAATGGGTGGAGCTTGACCTGGTCCAGTGTGTCTAACGAGTGGAGCTTGACCTGTTCCAGTGTGTCTAACGGGTGGAGCTTGACCTGGTCCAGTGTGTCTAACGAGTGGAGCTTGACCTGGTCCAGAGTATCTAACGGGTGGAGCTTGACCTGGTCCAGTGTGTCTAACGGGTGGAGCTTGACCTGGTCCAGAGTATCTAACGGGTGGAGCTTGACCTGGTTCAGTGTATCTAATGGGTGGAGCTTGACCTGGTCCAGTGTGTCTAACGGGTGGAGCTTGACCTGGTCCAGTGTGTCTAACGGGTGGAGCTTGACCTGGTCCAGTGTATCTAACGGGTGGAGCTTGACCTGGTCCAGTGTGTCTAACGGGTGGAGCTTGACCTTGTCCAGAGTATCTAACGGGTGGAGCTTGACCTGGTACAGTGTGTCTAACGGGTGGAGCTTGACCTTGTCCAGAGTATCTAACGGGTGGAGCTTGACCTGGTCCAGTGTGTCTAACGGGTGGAGCTTGACCTTGTCCAGAGTATCTAATGGGTGGAGCTTGACCTGGTCTAGAGTATCTAACGGGTGGAGCTTGACCTGGTCCAGTGTGTCTAACGGGTGGAGCTTGACCTGGTCCAGTGTATCTAGCAGGTGGATCTTGACCTGGTCCAGTGTATCTAGCGGGTGGAGCTTGACCTGGTCTAGTGTATCTAGCGGGTGGAGCTTGACCTGGTCCAGTGTATCTAGCGGGTGGAGCTTGACCTGGTCTAGTATATCTAGCGGGTGGAGCTTGACCTAGTACAGTGTGTCTAACGGGTGGAGCTTGACCTGGTCCAGTGTATCTAACAGGTGGAGCTTGACCTAGTACAGTGTGTCTAACGGGTGGAGCTTGACCTGGTCCAGTGTATCTAGCGGGCGGAGCTTGACCTAGAACAGTGTATCTAACGGGTGGAGCTTGACCTGGTCCAGTGTATCTAACGGGTGGAGCTTGACCTGGTCCAGTGTATCTAATGGGTGGAGCTTGACCTGGTCCAGTGTGTCTAACGGGTGGAGCTTGACCTGGTCCAGTGTGTCTAACGGGTGGAGCTTGACCTGGTCCAGTGTGTCTAACGAGTGGAGCTTGACCTGGTCCAGAGTATCTAACGGGTGGAGCTTGACCTGGTCCAGTGTGTCTAACGGGTGGAGCTTGACCTGGTCTAGTATATCTAACGAGTGGAGCTTGACCTGGTCTAGTGTATCTAACAAGTGGCAGGACAACTTTAGCAGGACAATAACTTTATTCTAGAGCTGCTGTAAAACCAAAACAATCTCTGTTACTGTAATTTTATATTATCACTGTAAAGCTGCTTTGAAACACTCTATATTGTTAAAAGCGCTATATAAATAAATGAAGGTGACTTGACTTCCGGCTCCACCCACGGCTCTGGACGTCACCTTCTCATTGGTGGGAGTGGGCGGACGCTCCTGATAGGCTGACGGCAACAGGAAGCTGAGCGTGTAGATCGCCGGTTCCCACATCTTAACTTCCTCAGGAACTTCAACAAGCACGGGAGCCGTCATCTCAAACGTCACACCTACACACAGACACAGACACACAGACACACAGACACACACACAGACACACACACAGACACACACACAGACACACACACACACACACACACACACACACACACACACACACACACACACACACACACACACACACACACACACACACACACACACACACACACAGAGAGAGCTGTGTAAGTCGCTTCACCTGACAGCATGTTTATGATATGAACGTGCTCACAGACCCTCTTTATTGGCTCCAGAGATGTAATGGTAGAGGCGTCTGAAGGCCATGGCGGCTCCAACGCCGAGGAAATACGCCTCCGCGTCCGTGGAGACCCAGCGCGCGGACGAGTAGCGGCGCACCTACACAAACACACGCGCGCACTTGTCAAACTTTTAAAGGTGCAGTGTGTAAGTTTTAGTGGCATCTAGTGGTGAGGTTGTGAATTGCAATCAACAGAAGTTACGGTGGCCGACAGGAAGTGATGTCGTCGTCTGAGACAGCAGAGAGTCGCCAGTTAAGCAATGAGTTTTTTTTACAAAGATAAATTAAGAAATGATGTTAACTTAATTATTCAGTAAAACGATACGTTATTGCGAATATAATTGTGACTTGTTCATCATTGTGTTTTATTCGCTGACTTTAGCAGCTGCTTTACACGAAGAACAACATAATGAGGAAATTTGTTTGTCCCCTCAGGGCCACCGTAGACACATGTCGATGTAAGGGACATGCGGTGTGTGTGTGGAGAGAAACGCCTCATTATAAGATAATAAACACATAACGCTTCATTATGTAAGCTCTTTATACACCACTGAAAACATAGTTATGTTTATGATATTGCATTTCTGTCAACAGATCCTCCTAAATATTACACAATGCACCTTTAAGTCATTTCACTCGGCGGCCATCTTTGAAACATGCAAGAGCAGCCCCTGTCTCTTTGAATGGGGAAACGTAAAGTTCTCCAAAACTTTCAAGCTAACGATTAAATTTCATATTTGAAACCACCAATGCAATCTGACAACAATGGTCTCATAAATTTAGTTTCTTAATGCTCGAATCATGACTGGATCCAACTAATGCGCAGTGGATGCGCGTCTGACTGTTTCTATAGGAACCGGAGCAGTGACCCCATGACTTCACCAATCGCCGATTGGCTCTTATTTAGAAGACGGGACTTATTCAGCCATATTGAGCATTGCACTTTTCCCCATTCAAAACAATACGAGTGATGCGTCTTGTGTTATTCATTCTCAGTGTTGGGGGTGTAACTCGTTACATGTAACTTGAGTTACGCCATCAGATTATTTTTTCTAGTAAAGTAATGCATAATATCTAGGCAAAATATCTAAGTTACTTTTTCAAGTAGCCTAAGTAAAGCTAGTTACCTTTTTACATTTATTGACTGACAGCTCTCCTGTCTTTATGTTGAGAGAAATAAAGTGAGGTGTGTGTGTGTGTGTGTGTGTGTAAACATGATGGCTATTTTAGTGCTAGACTAAATGTGAACATGCATTTACTCATCTCACTTGCACGAAAATATTCGGTATTCCTCAAAATGAATGAAAACAGTAAAATGCAATCTCAGAATTTTACGTAAAACTTTTATAATTAACTATATTAAATTACACAAATATACTTTATGTAATTAATCTCACTTTATTAACCAATGTCTTTGCTGCTGACATTCAATGATCTGAATCAATCATACTAATAAGCAAAAATGACTTTAGATTAGATTTATAAATAAGAGCGTTGAACTTCTCCTGTATCCTCTTGTTCTTTAATCCAGAATAACAGCAGCTGAAAGGTTTGTTTGAGCGGCACCCTCTAGTGTACAGGAGTGAATATGCATTTCCTTCAGCCTGAGGATTATTCACTTCACTTTAGCTGTAAAAGGGCCTCAACATTTGCCAAAAATAGATTTGTTGTTGTTGTTATTAAAAAACAAACAAGCAAGCCCAGCCCAAGTGAGAAAAAGGAACAAAAAAGTAATGTAGTCGGATTACTTTTCATAAAAAGTAACGCAAATTAGTTACTTTTCGTGGGACTAACGCAATATTGTAATGCATTACTTTTAGAATGAATTTCCCCAACACTGTTGTTATCTTTTTCACTTCGGCGCTCACCGTCTCAGCAGCCGTATGTGTGTGCGTAACAGTTCACTAGTTACTCAAGTCCGTGCAAATGATGAGTTAGACGAAGTGTCCTGAGTATACTGCTTTATTTCTCTCTTCGGCATGCATCCACATGACTTTCCATGTTGCAGTGAACATAAATACTCGGTTCATTTCCAATGAATATAACAAGAAAGTAAAGAAACATATCTCCGCTCTGTTCAGCGCTACACACGCGACCATGCGTGTTCCGGACTACACTACCCATAATCCCCTCTACTCGAACTACACTTTCACGTCCTTACCACATTAAAGGAACAGCTCCCTACAGAGGTGGGAGTAAGTCACACATGTGCAAGTCACAAGCAAGTCTCAAGTCTTAACCTTCGAGTCTCAAGCAAGTCCAAGTCAATTTTTTATAAAAGCAAGCAAGTCAAGTCAAGTCACTGCCTTATGTCAAGCAAGTCAAGTCAAGTCGTAGCTTGGGTCACAAGTCACTGGCAAGTCATACAAACGTTTGATGATTTCACTGAATTTATATATTAAAATAAGTTAAAACTACAGAAGTTGTGGACTACGGTTTTATTTGCAACATATATATATATTTTTTAAATATACATTTCCACATACAGCTGAGTGGTTAATACAATAAAAATCTAAAAAAAATAAATACAATTTCAAACTACACAGCCTAAAATGTAAAAGTTACTGAAATTAGGCCAACATTAAAGCATGAAAAAATAAATATGCCTCAAACATTGCAGAAGACCATTAAAATGTATAACAATTCACAATTCAAGTATAATGGTTCCTATGCCACCAAATGGCATTCTTCAAACTGGCATCCCCTTATATATTTTTAATAAGTTTAAGTTAAAACCGCCAATAGGTGGCGCCAAATCACCGTCTTAATGTACGAGTCATAGAAGCATTCATTTAACTTATGTTCAAAACGGCAGATTCGTTCTGGAACTAAGCAACTAGGTCACTGAATCACAAAACGCATAACTCTTTCTGTGGCTTGTTTGGAACTATTGCCATTGGAGAAATAGAGCAAAAACAGAGAATATTTGGAATATTATGTCTAAAATGTCACATCACAATATTCACTTTTTGTTTACTGAACTGTTTTATAAAATCATCACATTTGCAATCGCGCCAATATTCTGGAAATATTTTTTAATATCATATGTTATAATTATGAAAATAACTAGGGCAATTTTTCCACCATTTGAATTTTGGGTGCATATTAATTCTGCTGGCATTTTTTTGCCATCAACCCCTGATAACATCTAACCCTGCTTTAAGAGAAACATAAACGACAAAACTAACAGTTTTCTTTGTTGTTTTTCGTCATTGGAAAGAACGACATATTTGGCTTTAACCCTTTAGCTGTCACCCCCCTTTTTTCGCATAGACAAAAAAATCACTATACAAACTTAAATGGTTGTAATTCAAGAATGCTTTGGAATAAAGACATATGGTTGGTCTTGTTTTTAAGAAGAAATATGCCAGATTATTGTAGAAGTGAAATAAATTATGAAAGTGAAACAGAAAAAAAGTTACATAAGTTTGAATTTATGAAAATATAGAATGTAAAAATATAATTATTTATATTTTATATTAAAAATATATATTACAAAATATATTTTACTCTAAAATTGCTAGAGAATTAAAGGAAAAAATCTAAACAAGTTGTGTTCCAAATTTTAAGTTGATATCTCAAAAAATGAGCTTTCAGTAGGATTTTATTTGGGCGCAGTACCAAACTTTTTCACTAGTTGGACAGCCAGCTTCCTTACTGACCATATAAGGGCGTCTCCATTTTCATATGTTTTGAGTGATCTGAACCATTTATTTCCATAATTTCATACAATTTATTAAGTATACATCCTATTCAGAAATAGTATGGGTGTTTTGGCAGTATTTGATTTGATTTCAACCTCTAATAAACATAAAAAGAGCACATGAGCACTATAGCTCGCTGCCACCTCACAAATCAAGAATCCATAATATTTTTCTTTATATTCTAAACATTTTCAGAACTTTTTTTCTCATACAATTTAATTGGTGTTATCTTTTGAACTCTTGGCATGAAAACAAACTGAAGTTTCAACCAATCTTTCATGATTTTTCATGTTTATTTCTATTTCAAAAATAAAGGCCAAAACACGCCTAATGAATATGAAATTCTTGTTGCAAATTAATAAATTACTGCTCCTCTGTAATTTATTTTTAAAAACAGCCACCAAATATGAAAACTAGAGATTGTAAGCTTTCAAATGATATATAGTTTGTCAATATTACTTTAGGTTTTTACTAAGATATTATTGTTCTAAATATATATGGGCAAGCGTCCCACCTGTGGGACGGTGACAGTTAAGGGGTTAAAGCATGATTTAAAAAGAAATGTGGCAAATGTTATACAAAACATATGCCATCATTAAGTTAATTATCATTTGAATATTGACAACATTAAGCTACATTTGAAAACATGTGTATAAAGAGCCATGCTATTGTGAGTAATATTCTCTCTGGATTTAAAGATAGTCAAATTAACTACAACAAACAGGTTAAGCTATAGCTTACTTTTAGACGTGGTGAATGAAGTTCGACTGTTCGAGGTTGTGATGGTCGTCCGATATCCCTTGCCAGTTATTATGCGTACAGCAAATCTTCTTGTGTGAATATGGTCAATTTCTAGTGTTTATATCCAAAAAGGAACGATGCTGGGAGATGTTTTTGTATTTAGCGCGCTCACCGCGATGTATGTTTTTTCTGGGCTCGTGCAGCGTCACGCAAACGCGCAGAATCTGATGACTGACGTCAATGGTTCCGTTGCTTTCATTTTGTTCATCAATTGATGTTGCGATGATTTATATAAAAATGTATATCGAGTCATTCTCGAGTCATACAGTTCAAGTCAAGTCAAGTCTCAAGTCATTAGATCTCAAGTCAAATTCAAGTCGAGTCATTTTCTTAATTTAGTCAAGCAAGTCTCAAGTCCTTAAATTTGCGACTCGAGTCTGACTCGAGTCAAGTCATGTGACTCGAGTCCCCCATCTCTGGCTCCCTATTCCCCCTTCCTCCCACAACACTACCCCCACTCTGGATTTTGATTAACTATAATACCAATCCAGCACCCCTTGCATAACAACATAAAATGTATCGACATTTCACAGTGCAAATAACAGGCAGGAACACATCCAACATACTGTTTCTTTTTTTTTTCCTTTTCTTCCTGAGGCAACTCCACTTGACGGAGCATACAGTCCATGTAAGCAAACTCCACTCAGTTGAGACACTAGCCTTTATAATCCAGCCCCACGTGACAGGGTGAACAGTCCATAAGGCAGAGGGTAGCACGGTGCTCGAGGGGGAAAGGATGACATAAAAGTTCATTACACAGTCCTCTTTTCTTTTGAAAGCAACTGTAATCCAATTCAAATTCTGACTCTCAAAGTCCAATTAGTGGATGGAATCTCTCTTCCACATTGCCCTTTTGAAGGAAGGAATTAGTAGCTGAGCATTTGCACAACAAAAATAAAGAAATAATAATGCTTAGTTATCTATAAACTCACCATAGGCACAACAAATAACATCCACATGGTCTACATAGAAAATAACAACATTAATGCAACATTAATTCTCTTTTAACCGTAGAACAGTTGGTATGTTCATCAAAGTCTCTTTTCCTCTAGCATCAGTTTGTCCAGTCACCAAACCACTTTGGTGGTTTCTTAACTCGTGGCGGCCTACCCCCGATTTGGCCGTTAACAGTCCATGGTTGACTTGGTTGCACCGTGCTACCCTCTCCGCACTGCACATTTCTATCCTCCCGTTTAATCATTGGCACACAATACGTTTCATCAAGTACATCCATGCCGCTGTCATTTACAGGTTCCTCTGCAAAGAGGTGAGTGAGGCCAAGCTCAAGGTCAAGGTCACTAACGTTAGTTCCAAGACTGGGAGTAGGAACCTCCTGGGGTTGCCAGGCCTCCAAACTCTTAAACACCCAGCTATTTTCCAAGGGTTGTCGGGAATGATACGGCTTGAGCTTATCGTGATGAACGACCTTCACTTTTGTCTTTGGACCTTTCTGGATTCGATACACCATATCATCCAGGTGTCCTAGAACGAAGTAAGGACCCTCATAGGCAGGTAGGAACTTCCTGATCTTATTTTGCACCCTTTTAGTCCCTTTTATGAGGTACCACACAGCATCACCGACCAATGTGTCCTCGCCACATTCTTGTCATATTGCTTTTTGGCACGTTCAACAGAACGACCCAGTTGCTCTCTGGCAATTTGATGTGCCAACTCTAACCTCTCTCTCATTTCAGCAACATATTGTGGGGGAGTGGGAGCTGAGGTTTCATTAAAAGGCAGCCCTACAACTAGATCAACAGGCTCTGTCAACTCCGGCCGAAGAGCATCATGTTTGGGGTGAAACCAGTGGAGCTATGCTTGGTAGCTCGGTAAGCCATCACAGCCATGGGAACCATGACATCCCAGTCCCAGTGACACCGCTCTGAAGTGGTAGCCAGTATTTGCTGGAGGGTGGCATTAAACCGCTCCACTTGTCCATCCGACTGGGGTCGGAAAGGTGTCGTTCGAGTCTTCTCAATTCCTAATAATTCACACATCGCTTGGAAAACACAAGATTCGAAGTTAGAGCCTTGGTCACTATGCAGTGTCGATGGTGCTCCGTAACGACAGACCCATTCAGTAACTATAACCTCTGCAACAGTGACCGCCTGGTCGTTGGGCAGGGGGTAGGCTTCCACCCACTTAGTGAAATAGTCCTGTACAACAAGAATGTAACGGTTGAATCGTTCCGTTTCGTTCATGGGGCCCATCAAATCAACAGCAATCCTTTCCATGGGAGCCCCAACCCGAACAGTGCCCATTGGTGCTTGTGGGGTCTTTGTGGGTCGAGCCTTCGCAGCACAGCTGGCACACGTGCGACACCAGAGTGTAACATCCTCCCGCATCTGGTACCAGTAATACCGTGACTGTAATCGGGACAGCGTCCGCTCCACCCCGAAGTGTCCACCCACTGGTCCATCGTGCATCTGATGCATGACATCCTTCCGAAAGACTTTTGGCAAGATAATTTGAGGATAAAACTCGGGGCCCTCCATCAGGTAGAAACGCCTTACCAGGGTGCCATCTTTTAGATACAACCTCTTCCACTGGCTCCAGTAAGCTTTAGTCGCCGGTCCATAAGGCAACACGTCACCCCAGGGGGGCCGTTCCCCACCTTCCTCCATCCACCTTTTGATTGGGGCAATATCGCTGTCAGTTGCCTGAGTGGAGCGAAGTTCCTCAGCGGTCCACCCTAGGAATGGAGCAGTACTTGCCGTCATGACAGGCTGCACTACCCCCACTGGACAGAACTCAGGATTAGCATTTCCATTTCCAGGTCCAATGTCAAAATCACACTGAACTGCCTGATGACAAACCTGAGGGCTATTGGAAGAAGGTTCTTTAAGGCTGCAGGCACAATTTGAATGACATGGCCTCCTGGATAGCACATCTGCATTTTCATGTTGGCGCCCAGGCCGATGCACAACCTTGAAATCATACTCTCCAAGCTTTTCCAACCACCGAGCCAACTGTCCTTCTGGTTCTTTCATGTTTATCAGCCACTGCAGACTACTATGATCTGTCCGCACGACAAAAGGTCTGCCCAAAAGATATTGACGGAAATGTGCTGAGAACTCCACTACAGCCAACAACTCTCTCCGTGTGGTGCAGTAATTCCGCTCCGTTAGTGTCAATCCTCGACTGCCATAGGCTAGTACGCGTTCCTCGCCATGTTGGAGTTGGGATAACAGCTCCGATTCCGAAATTGCTGGCATCCGTATCGAGAATGAGGTCGCCATGATCCATAGGATACCCCAGAACAGGAGCGGTGGTGAGTAGCTCCTTCATTTTTTCAAATGCTTGATTACTTTCAGGAGTCCATTGAAATCTGGCATTCTTTCGCAACAGATCATGAAGGGGCTTGGCCACGGTGGCAAAATCTCTGACAAAGCGTCGATAGTAAGATGCTAAACCAACGAATTGTCGGATTTCATTAACACTTGTAGGCTGTGGCCATTCTCGAATCTTTTCCACCTTCTGAGGATCAGTGCTGATGCCCTCCTCTGAAACTACATGACCCAGATAGATCACCTGGCGGCGGAAGAGGCAGCACTTGGCAGGTTTCAACTTGAGGTTGGCCTGGCGCAACCTTTCGAATACCTGCGCTAGGCGCTGAATCATTTCTTTGGCATCCCTCCCCAGGACAATTATGTCGTCCAAATAGACTAAGCAAATTTCCCATTGTAGTCCAGCCAGGACACGATCCATTAAGCGCTGGAACGTCGCTGGGGCGTTGCACAGCCCAAATGGCATCACATTCCATTCAAATAACCCCTTCCTGCTGCAGAACGCAGCAGCCTGCCGTGCCCTTGGAGATAACTCCACCTGCCAATAGCCTGAGGCTAGATCCAGGGTGCTAAACCATTTCGCCATAGACAGAGTGTCCAGGGTATCCTGAATTCGCGGAAGGGGGTAAGCGTCTTTGATAGTGCGTTCATTCAGGATTCTATAGTCCACACACAGTCTGTATGTCTGATCTTTCTTCCGTACCATAACAATTGGCGAAGCCCAGCTGCTATGGCTAGGGGCAGCTAACCCAGTGTCAAGGTTTTGCTGAATCTGTTCGTCTGCACTGCGCTGTTTCTCAAAGGCCATTCTTCGGGGCTGCTGTTTTACCGGTGGACATGGTCGTGTTTGGATGTCATGTTGCACCAGGTTGGTGCGACCCAGGTCCATCGGTCCGGCCGAGAAAACATCACCATAAGTGCTCAGGAGTTCTGCTAGCTCTTCTTGATCCGACTTCCCCAGATGCACTATACTCTCAGCATATAAAGACTGTAAATGACTTGGAACCGTTGCGGTGGTTGGGCTCGCAGTTGGCAGCTCAGAATTGGCAACCTTCACGACATTTGCAGGCTGTAGAAACCCGGCAATGGCCCCCTTCCTTACTTGCACGGCAATGGTGCCTGGGTTATACAGTCTTATTGGAATCTGTTTATTGGGTTGAGCATCAACTACAATCCGTGCCACCAACACTCTGTGTTTCTCCATAAACCCTTTTGTTGGACTCAGTAACACATTTCCCTGCACATGCTCTCGGAAATGTGCATTTCCTGGCACGATATATTCACGTCCTGCTTCCAGAACAGCGGTGCGTGCTATTCTAACAACGTGTACTCTGGGTTTGTTTTTGGGATTAAAGTAAGGTATCTGCTCACCGAACAGTACAATTTTCTGACTGCCAAAATCGAGACGTGCTCGAGCTTGTTCCAGGAACGGATGTCCAAGAATGGTTTCTGTGTCCTCTGTTACATCGGCTACAATGAAGTTAACGCTGACTGTGTGTGTTCCGACCTGTATCGGCACGTGGACTTCCCAAGAACATTCACATTTATAGGACCGATTCCTTGCAGAGCCTGTACTGTTGATAGTTCAAGTGGGGGTCGAACTCCTTCATTAATAGCCTCATAGCAGTGACGGGGTAGCACATTCCTTCTTGCTCCGCTATCCAAGAGAGCACATAGCTCCATGCTGTATAACAGTGTGTGTATACACATCTCAGGACCAGCACCCTTTACCTGGAGAACGGTGGAAGTAGGTTGGATGTCAGTAGAATGATGTAGTGCTGGAGTTACATGAGGCAGATCGAGCCTGGGTGAAGGGCAGTTCCGTCTCATGTGTCCAATGCCTTGGCAGTTGTGGCATTCAATCTCTCCCCAATTAATTTTCCCTCGTTTGTTGAATCTTAATTGGTGCGGTTTGGATTCCATTCTGAATGTTCTCTGTCTCTGATCAGAGTGTGGCGACACTGAACCCTCTCCTTCACTTTCACTCGGTTCGTGGCATTCACGGACTGCTGCAGCTCTGGCTCTCCGTTCCATTGGCCTTGTGGCCGACTGCATGAGTTGTGTTACACTGG
The DNA here is from genome assembly GCA_036326025.1 of Chrosomus eos. NCBI lineage: Eukaryota > Metazoa > Chordata > Actinopteri > Cypriniformes > Leuciscidae > Chrosomus > Chrosomus eos. The sequence continues at coordinate 227,737 of JAZAVI010001355.1, forward strand.
CGGCAGTTCGTCGTGTGGTCTCGTATCTATGAGCAATATCGTAAGCACGACCCAGTGTACGTGGGCGCTCTTCCAGCAGTCTTTGCACAATGTCAGCATCCCCCATGGCGTTAGTGAACACTTCAACGCTGATGGAGTCCTGCTCTCTTTCAGACCGATCTGCATAGACAATGGAGACTTTCTCATAGATATCATCTCTTAACACATGTAGTGGCTCACCTGCCCTGCGGACCCTCTGCCTCAGCTCTATCCCAATGGCAGCTGCGTGCTCGGATGACGGGCCGTACGCGGCATCCATTTCCTCCACAATGCGAGCGTAATCCCATCTACCCGACCTGGGGTTTTTATGTATCACTGCACCTGCTGCTCCGACCAAACAAAACCTCATCTGCACAGTCATTGTCCTTTCAGACCAGTGATTAGCTCTGGCACAATCCTCAAAACGATTTAGGAATTCTCTCCATGACATTGAACCATCAAACTGACCTGGTCGGAGAGTAGGAATTCTTTCTCTTGGGGTACTGCATTCCTCTCCACTGTCAGATGATAGATCGTAACATGCCTGACGTGGTTTTCTTTCCTGCAGGCGGGGTCTAATAAACTCAGGAAAACAACTCTCATCAGCATTCATATAAGCAGTTTTATTTTCAGCCTCATGGACGCAATGCTGGACTGTACCACTCTCATGTGGAAAGCGATTAATTGGTGACATATATTGTGACATTGGTCTAACAGTTAGGTCTTTGTACACAGCTTGTGGGTAGTAGTTCAGATTTGCTGGCGTGCTCTGTATGTAACATGGTGTGTCAATTCCACTGTCATATGTAAACTCACTTTCCACAACACTTTTGAAAGGGTTGGTTTCACTCATAGCCTGTGGTCGTATGTTTGGCTCAAAGCAACGCGCAGGTCCATTAATTGTAGCTGATTGAGGGCAAGGAACAAAACTTTGTTTGAACGGATTATTTTTACTTTCACTATTGGACACTTGAACTTCCCATTCATTTAACCAATCCGCGAATGAGATGTGCGTCCGTTTTTCCTCATTCTCCGTCATTTCAGATATGGCAGGGTTCACTTGACTGCTCTTATTTGTATGAGAGTATTTTCTCGTCATCCTCTCTCTCTCACGCGCATCCATCATGTTGCTATCTCTCTCTGACAACATCTGCTTCAGTTTACCATTCAGATTGTCCATATAACTCACCAAATGCGACGAACAAGATCCCGGACGATGCCCCCAATGTTATCTTTTTCACTTCGGCGCTCACCGTCTCAGCAGCTGTATGTGTGTGCGTAACAGTTCACTAGTTACTCAAGTCCGTGCAAATGATGAGTTAGACGAAGTGTCCTGAGTATACTGCTTTATTTCTCTCTTCGGCATGCATCCACATGACTTTCCATGTTGCAGTGAACATAAATACTCGGTTCATTTCCAATGAATATAACAAGAAAGTAAAGAAACATATCTCCGCTCTGTTCAGCGCTACACACGCGACCATGCGTGTTCCGGACTACACTACCCATAATCCCCTCTACTCGAACTACACTTTCACGTCCTTACCACATTAAAGGAACAGCTCCCTATTCCCCCTTCCTCCCACAACACTGTTCATTCTCTAGTCTTTGATTTAACTCCTGCGTCTGACCTCGTACTCGTCCGTCCTGCAGACCAGATCGAACTGAAGACACTCTTTAGACTCGGTGCAGAAACTGCTGGACGAGTTACTGGGGCTGCGGGAGACACAAAACACGGGTTACTGTCCTGCTGTCGTCCAGCTAATTAATAATAAAGTTAATAATGAAGAGGAATATCTGACCCGATGCTGCTGACGGCCAGTGACTCCAGTGACAGCAGCGAAAGCAGCGTCAGAACGCACAGACTCCTATAAACACACACACTTTTAAACACTCCAATAAACACACATCGATTTTGATGTATATTGGTATTGTAACACTATTACTATGACTTTATGATATTGTGAAGAGCGACATTGGACCCCATTGACTTTCATTGCATGGACAAAAATCTTCTTTTGTGTTTCACCGAAGAAAGAAATAGATGTGCTAAGACATTAAAAGTTATTTTAGAGAGACTGTTAGTTGTAGGGAAACACTGTTGCACATGTCGTAAAAGAAACTAAAGGAAAGGAACAAGGCACGAGTAAAACGCTGCTAATAGACTGATCTAACACGGCAGAGATGCAGTTTGGCCGTGTGGATGAATACAGTATTTTGAATCATACATGGAGAGTTTTGAACTGTGGCTTCTGGCGAATGATATTGCAAGTGAGAAAAAGGTTAGTGTGTTTCTCTCCGTGATCAGGGCAGAGACATATGGACGGTTAAAGAAAGAGACGGCTTTTGAGGACGCTAAACAGCTGGTGCTTGCTAGCACAGCGCTGGTGCATCAGGATGGCAAAGGCCCCTGAAATTAGCATGCGATGCCTCACCTTATGCAGTGGGCTGTAATCTCGCATATTATGGACAATGGTGGATAATTCGTTACATTTATTTAGCACTTTTCTGGGTACTCAAAGCGCTTTACATAGAGGGGGGGGGAATCTCCTCAACCAGACGGCCATTGGGCAAATGTGGCCAGGACACCGGGGTTACACCCCTACTCTTTTCCGAAGGACATCCTGGGATTTTTAATGACCACAGAGAGTCAGGACCTCTGTTTAACGTGTCATCCGGAGGACGTGAAGAGCGCCCCATAGCATTCGCATCCCGCACACTGACTGAGACAGAGAAAAGGTATGCTCAAATTGAACGGGAAGCATTGTCCATCTTCCATGGGGTTAAAAAGTTCCATAAATATATATTCACACTCATAACTGACCACAAGCCTTTGCTGGCAATCCTCAATCCAGCGATACGAACTTCGAACGCAGCGTTGGGCATTATTATTATGACATTGAGTACCGCATGCTGATCACATGAATGCCGATGCAATGTCCAGACTGGCAACCATGGGTAAAGAAGAAGATGGAAGCGTGCTCTACTTTTCCCAGGTGGATGATCTCCCTGTGTCTGCAAGGGACATCGCTCACGCAACTCGGAAAGATCCGACTTTATGCAAAGTGTGAATAGAGCATCACAGTCCCGCCCACAGCCTGAGAGAGCGTTGGTGCCGGAAGTAAATTTCCCATTCATTTCTCCCATTGACATTTTGTAAAATCCATATCTAAAGAGTATAAGAGCATGTCTGAGGATAACCAGCTACGGCTGAACTCATAAGCATACAACATATCATTTCGAGTGAAAAAACGAAGAGAAAATCCAAAAAAAGTCAAGGGTACAAGCCTGTGTACATATTTTCATTTCCGAGCAAAGGAACTACTCCTCCCATAAACCACCGCGCCTCACTAAAGTCGACTGAAAGCCACCGTGAAAGAGCCTTTTGAGCGACTTCCAAATCTGACGACGGCAACGTGAACTTTTTCCTCCAGTGAATTTTATATAGTGAATGTGCAGGGAAACTCCTTTTCCTCGATTTACTGAAGCTTATGCACATCCTAAAACATTGAGCATCTGGCTCGCTCATAGGCTGTGCTGGGGCAACTGCTCATCCAATGGCGCGGGGTCGTCTCTGACGTACGACCAATGAGCTTAGCCCTACGTCATTATGCGGCCTTCGCGGGGTTTCAGACACGTGACACGACTTCCACCAATCAGATGCATCACTGTGGGATTGTTCAGGATTGTGGGCAATGAAGTACTTCTCCAATACATCACGAATAAAATGGATTTAGTGCCCCATGAACTTTTGGCGTTTATATGAGCATATACAATCACTTAGTTCAGCCGTAGCTGGTTTTAAGTCTACCATGTATGGTTACGTTTTTATGGCTTATATCCCAAATGTCAATGGAGAAATTGTATTGAATTTTTACTTCCGGCACCGGCTGTGGGCGGGACTGTGATGCTCTATTATACACTGAACGGCTGGTCATTACGCTATTTCAACGTCATTGCACATGCGCAATCCTTTCAGTTTCGGGTTTTCATTTTCGATCAAGTGTTTACATGTTCTCTCGATCGGACTACAAAAGAAATAAACCAACCCTTTCAATCGGATCGAAATTCCAGTCTGATCGAGCTGAATCAGATCAATTAAGATGTTTACATGAAGGTTTTTTAGTCCGATTGAGCCGTCAGTCCGATTATAAGGGTCCATTGTAAACGCATGAAAACGATGTTTGCCATCGCGATAGCCTGAGATCACTGGAAGTTGATTTCTAAAGAAAGTGTTTCAAATCTAAAGGGGAAGGAGTTTAATATGTGGTATTGTGGTAAGTGTCGGGTATGTTAAGCCACGCCCAATGTTTTGTACGTGAGTGGTCGGTAGTTGCTGAAGTACTCAGTAAAGTAAGTGAACATGCAAAGATGAGTGTCTGTCCTTCTTCCCGAGTGAATGATTAGGTAAATGATGATGGGATGATCAACTTACCCTTTAACTTATGCAATGAAATCTGTAAACGTTTTAAAATAAAACATTAAAATAAATTAGTGCTGGACAATGATTAATCGCATCCGAAATATAAGTACACAGCACACACACACACACACACACACACACACACACACACACACACACACACACACACACACACACACACACACACACACACACACACACACACACACACACACACACACACATTTAATTTGGATGTGATTAATCACTGCCCAGCACTATTATAAATACGAAAAACATTACTGACATTAATATATTAAATATTATAAATACTATAGAAAATATGAACACATTAAAATAAAAGTATTTTAAATGTTAAAATAAATACTAGTATAAAATAATAATAAACAAATATGTTACATATTAAAATACAAACATTTAAAAAAAATACTAAATGAAAAATATTAATTAAAAAAGTTAAAACAAATAAAATATATACAAAAATAAAAATATTTTAAATATTAAAATAAATACATACAAATACAACTTTTTACTCATACAAATATTTAGAAATGTGTCTCCAATGTGAAAATTAATGAATGTTTTCATCCTTCTGACATTATAGAAGTCTTTTCGAAAGTTTTCCATCAGTATATCATAATGCTTATATTGTCTCGTCAAGTTTAATATTTCATCAATAATTTACCAAATGCCTGTGTCTGTGACAGAAACTTGCGATGTGCTTTGATCGCAAAATCACAGGTTAGAATTATTTCTAATAATGTGAGATTACAAAAATAACTGAAATTGACTGATTTCCCCAGAATGTGCATCTTTTCAAACTATACGTTTATAGTTTCTGTGAGGTGTTTGAAATATTGTAACAATTACTGTATCAATGTGCTGAACTAGGCTATTTCTATGAACGTCCATTTCTGAAATTTCTCAGATGAAAAGTCAAAATTATGACTAAAAAAGTAAGTTATGACATACTAAATGATGACACCAAGTCATAATCATGAGATATAATTAATGTCAATTATGACAAAAACAAATTAGGAGAGAAAGAGAAAATTCTGCTGTATATCATAAGTCCCTGAGAAAAGCCAAGAATAGAAACGTTCAGCTAGTCACACACACACTCTCTATCTCTCTCTCTCCACACACACACACACACTCTCTATCTCTCTCTCTCTCTCTCACACACACACACACACACCACACACACACACACACACACACACACACACACACACACACACACACACACACACACACACACACTCTCTATCTCTCTCTCTCTCACACACACACACACATCTCTCTCTATCTCTTACACACACACCGCACTGCGGAGAAACTTAAACCCGAAACACCCTCATCGATCACCAACATCCCTGTCATAAAACATTTATTTGAGCTAGCATATTTCTAAATACAAATATGACTGTTAAAAAATAATAATAATATTCATCTTAAACATTACCAAGTGCCGATAACTCAGTCAGCCTAATTTAAGGCAGATCAGTAAAAACTTTTAAGATTTCAGACATTCGTCAAAACTGCCCATTCAAACTCAGTGAATTACAGCATCCTCTCATATTTAAAATTCAAGTATTTCTGTTACAAAACCAAATGCACATATTATTTTATACTTACATTGTGGTTTATTTGAAACCGCGAGATGAAACTGGGCGGATGACATCAGCACCGGAGCCCGTGCACGATCCTCTGCGCGAGCGCGTGTGCTCGAGCACGAGACGCGAGTCACGCGCTGCTGAAGCGCTAAACCTCACATATTCACAACAAGCCAAAGAAACGAGTCGACATTTAAGTTATTTGATTTATTTTAAACTCAAACACAATTTACATGATAAACCAGCAGTATAAATCAAGCAGGAAAAGTTTATTTCTCAGACAGTTTGCGGAAATATTAGCCAGACTAAAAGCATTGAAGGAGGAAGTAAAAACTGGAGTGAAGACACGTCTAAACGTGTATACTGTGATTGAACTATAACCTTATGTTATGATGACTGAAGTTTCGCGCGCTTTCAATGTAGACCGTTGGCGCATATACGGGGTGTAACGTGGTTAGTCGTTCATTTATAACAGGATTCATTTCAAACCATAGAGAAGATGGAGTCATCAGAAAAATATTAAGAAATATATCACAACCTACTCCAAAGAAGCAAAAGACAAATCGTTATTGGTGCGAATCGTTATCACATGTCTGATAAAATTCTCAGGAACTTCATCCAGGCCAGAACATAAATGTTAACAGTCCTGGATTCTGCTGAAACACACATTACAGATATTTATATAACGGCCGAAAATCCACCGATTCCGTCTGTCTGAGGAAAAACAAACACTAGTTTTATTCAGATTAACTTTCAGCGTAACTGATGGTGTCTGGGTAACCAACCTGTTTTATAAACAACAACAACAAAAATCTCCAGCCGTCAAATAAAAAACAACAACAACAACAAAAGAAAAACCATGATATACAAACTGCAGCATCAATTCAGAAAAAAAACAGCATCAAACAGCTTCGGTTAAATAATAATAATAATAATAGGAAATTAAAGAAGGCTAAAATCAAATTAATTGAGCACATCCAGTATAATGACTGTAAATCTTTGGAATGAAACAAAAAATTAGCAAACAAATTTATGGATAGAGCAGTGACCATATCATTACTGTAAACCAAAGCGAAAGATTCGGTCCGTCACCGCCGTCCCAGAGTCCGCATGGGAAAATCAGCTTGTTCTCTCACGGAAATCACTTTCAAGTCAAGTGGCGTGTTATTTATACGCATTTTGAGCTATCCGCGTGTACGCGTGTATATCTACACCGTTATGTCCGAGTGATTCCGCGTGTATGTACACGCTGTTAAAAATCCGAGCGAAATAAAGCCAAATTTTGATATACATCTGGGGGAGCGATATTTTTCTTACTAGGAGGGTAGGGAAAGACTCATAAATGGTATTAACCAGTGACGGGTAGGTTTAGGGACGGGGTTGGGGTAGGTCATATATTTATATATACAGTCATGTAACGTTAAGTCAACGGCGTTCATAAGCTGAAAAGCGATTATGCGTGTTGATAGCACGCCAAAAATGGAAATACGAATTGGCGTGTCATACATACGCAGTTTCATGAGATCAGTCTGTGCATAGCGAGTCTGTGGTTTCCCTGGAAGGGGAGGAGCTTAAAGTCCAAGCTCCACCCTCTTTGATATGAAACTCACTACGCAACCTCTCTCTGTCTCTCTTGGCCGTTAGACGTTTTCTTCACCTTGTGGATGCCTTCCAACGCTCCCGATTCTGTTATACTGTGTGTGGAGAGAAGAAACATCACACACTGAACTTCTGACAGAGAGAGAGAGAGAGAGAGAGAGAGAGAGAGAGAGAGAGAGAGAGAGAGAGAGAGAGAGAGAGAGAGAGAGAGAGAGAGAGAGAGAGAGGGGAGAGAGAGAGAGAGAGAGAGAGAGAGAGAGAGACCTACACTTCATCGATCTCCAGGTCCTCCTTGTCCTGAGGCAACTGGAGATACGGGTTATTTGATGCTGGACGGAACTTGAACCCCGTCAAGACGAAGAAGATCAGAGTAGAAACCTCCATTAAAAACTGCAAACACAAGGCAAAATGACACCAGGTTTTAAAGAGGGCTCAATAAATTAATTTACACAGATTATTTTCTGGTGCTCTTCATTTTTTTACATTTGTTTTTTTGTTTGAATTTTACTTCATTGGAATGGTACGAAACTTGGTAAAGGTTTTGGCACTTGCTGTGTGAACACAAAAATCATGGACAGGATTCGAACATGTTTAATAGTCCTGAATTAAATAATCACTTGTGCTCCTCACGGTCAAAAATTTCGAATTTCATCTAGTGGAGACTTTTGGTACTGCAGCCAAACACAATTTCACTGAAAGCAATTTCTTTGATTTTCTTGCAGTTTTAGAGTAAAACATGTTTTTGAAAATATACATTTCACATAAAAATTTCAAGTAGTATTTTTGCGTAAATTTCTGCAACTTTTTTCACTTCAGCAATAATCTACTAAGTGTCGTCTTTGAAAAGAGTTTAAACTTCAGTTTGTCGCTCTAAATTGATTGACTGATTGATTTTATTTGACCCCTTAAATATAAAAATATGAAACATTATGTATTTTATTTTATGTATGACACAGTTCTATACTAAGTAGTCAGGGATAACACAATAAAGCCCGAAGACTTATTTCCATTGTGGTCCCTTATAAAAGCAGCGGAAGAGGCCAAGTGGCAGCAAAACACACATCAATCATTCATCATACATTAAACAAATTCATACATATTATACTGAAAAAAAAAAAAAAAAAAAAAAAAAAGATCATAAAAATAGACTATGGCATTATAATACCGTAATTCCTCAAATAAAGACCGGGGCCTTTATTTACCTGAACTGCAGATGGTAGCCGGCTTTTATTTGAAGCAGGCTTTTATTAGAGGCAGGCCTTTATTTCTAATTCGCGATCCCCGCCCGGCCGTCAGCCAAGTTTCCATGGTGACGCGTCATGCTTGGCACTGTTCACCACAGCCACATAGCGCTGTATGACAGATGTAGCGCTTTTATTTCTAAATATTAACAAACTTGCTTACCATGTCATCAACTATCTTCTATTCTGACTCTCAATTCAGTGTAAGTGAGTTTGTTTTGTCGTTTAAAACCCTTTATAATTGATCCTGATCTGTAACGTGAGATCGGCACCGCAGTTCAGAGATTCCTGTCTGTTGGATTTGTACGTTACACAGCGCGTGAATTCTTCAGTTTCTCCCGAAATGCATGAAAGTAAGTGGCCGGTGAACTGGGAGAAGAATAGAGTAAACTTTATACTTACACTGTGTATCTGATATGAATAAAACACGTCGCCAAATATATTTGAATGGATTATTGCTGCTTCCATAGACACCATTGTGTATTTTACAAACTATAAATGTATTGTTTTGCTATAAATCTTATCTATTTAAATGTCTGAAACCTAAAATAAACGTGGTTAAAAACACTGAATAGTAGTTGTGATATATGACAAGCGCTGAGCGCGTCCGTCTTTGAGTGTACACTAATTTTTCCCCGGCCTTAATTTGAGACCGGCCTTTATTTGTCCGCGTTGACCACGCACCCGGCCACTATCAGAGGCCCGGCGTTTATTTGAATACCGGTTTTTATTTGAGGAATTACGGTAACTACAATTGGCACCTAACTCATACTTTCAAACCCTGTTTAAAACTACCTATACTTCTTACTGTCTTAAGTGAACCAGGTAACCGATTCCAAAGGGTAGTTCCAGCATAAAGAAAAGACTGTTTGCCCAGATTTGTATTAAATCTGGGGGGTACAAAATCGGTTGAGCTACCCCTAGTGGAGTACCTGTGAACTTCGTTTACTCTATTAAAATAATTTCTAAAATATTTGGGAACATCTCCATAAACAATTTTATGCACCATAACCAGCTGCATCTGAGACACTCGATCCTCGACTTTCAACCATCCCACCCTTTCAAAGTGGGAAGCTTCCAGATGAGTTCTTATGGGGAGGTCTAAAATTAGCCTTATTCATTTATTTTGAGACGTCTGAAGCCTATGTTTCAGGCTCCCTGTAAGACCATTGTACCATGCGCCACACTCATAATCAAAATAAGGCTGAATTAAAGCTCCTGCCAAAACTAACTTTGTTTTTTCATCCAAAAACTTTGATATTCTGGCCAAAAAACGAACTCTCTGATTAACTTTGGTGATTACCTTTTGGGCCTGACCTACACCAGATAACTTACAATCTAACATACATCCAAGATAACTGATTGATTCCTTGGCAGTAATTACAATATCTCCAGCTAGGACCTTAAAACATGAGGCTTTCTTTAACTCTATCTTTGATCCAAACAATATGGATTCAGTTTTCCCTAAATGAAGTGATAATCTGTTATCAGCCATCCACATCCTAACATTTAGAAGTTCTGCGCTAAGTATGCTTTCAATCATATTCTTATCCTTGTGAGAAACAATCAGCGCAGAATCATCTGCATATAAAAAAAGACTGCATGAACAAGCAGACTTTAGATCATTTATATATAGTAAAAAGAATAGTGGACCCAAAACGCTTCCTTGAGGTACCCCACAGCCCATGCCTTTTGGTTGAGACATTTTCCCCCCAATGTCCACTACTTGCGTTCTATTTTCCAGATAGGAGCCCACCCATTTTTGTGCTAATTCGCTAAAACCCATGGCTTTCAATTTATACATTAAAACACAATGGTCGACTGTATCAAAGGCTTTTTGTAAGTCTAACATAACCATGCCACAGAAGTTTCCATTATCTACCTCCTTTTTTATATAGTCAGTTAAAAACAGTAAACAGGAATCCGTAGAATGAGATTTTCGAAAACCAGACTGGAACTCATAAAGTAGGTTTTGTGATTTTAAGTAATTATCAATCTGTTCAAAAATGATCCTTTCAATTATCTTTGACAGACAACCAAGGATTGAAACAGGTCTATAATTACCAGGGTCTAGTTTACTCCCTTTCTTATATATTGGAATCACTCTGGCAATCTTGAGGTCATTGGGAAAGTATCCTTGTTCTATCGACCTGTTTATAATATGAGTAATGCTCGGAGTAATGATCTCAGCGGCATCCCTCACAAATCTCGATGGAATAGAGTCTAATCCTGTGGCTTTAGAGCCATCAAGCCTCTTCAGCTTCTCAAGAACAAGTGCCTCCCTCACCTTTCCAAAAGAGAAACTCCCCGCCTGAACACCTAACTGAGAGTAAAAGTCCTTTTACCATATTGACCAGTCTGGCCAGGTAACTTTTCCACAAGCTTCCTGGCAACTGATGAGAAATACTTATTAAAGCTATCTGCACTATCTCCTTCTCTGATGTAATATTGTTGCCAAGATCTAGAGTAATATTAGTGTTTTTTGTTTTTAGCCTTTTACTGTAGCCAAGGTGCTTAAGGGATTTCCATAGCTTTCCTGAGTCATTTCTGTATTATTCAGCAATTTTTTCATTGAAATATGCCTTTTTAGTATTGACAAACCAACTTCATACATTGCCTTTTTATAATCAGCCCAACTCTGCTCATCCTTGTTTTCTCTGAATTTCCCATACTTCCTGTTTCTTAGCCTAATTGCCTCAAAGATGTCATCATTTACCCAGGGTTCTGTTCTCTGCTTTATCCTGATTTCCTTATATGGGGCTAATTTATCTATAGCTTCTAAAAACATACTTTTAAATAAGCACCATGCTTTGTCCACATCACTACATAGCAAAAGCATAGACCAATTCATTTTAATTAAGCAGCCATTCAGCGCTTCTTTGCTATACTTTTTCAGTGACCGGATCTTAATAGAAGTATGACGTATCGACGATATCGTATCTCCCAGTTCCGGATCTCCACCACCGCTCCCGGCGTTTCCACGCACGCTTCCACTCCCTTCAGCGACACTCATGGATAGCAGTTTGCCCCCGGCGTTTGGATGTCTAGAGCAAGTCATTGTACATGCAGAGGGCCTACTTGACATTGTTTTCGTTGATCCAAATTTCCGCATCGGGCCCGGGCATTGATGTATATCTCCAGATAATAATAGGCAGATACAAATTATAAATTGGTCGCCATTCACTTGCCTTTTGACGCCACCTTTATCTCCTTTATCATTGCGCTTGGCTTTATACCAACATGGATAGAGAAATGTGTCCATAAAGATTTTCTTCCCATAACCAAATTGTTTTTTAAATAAAAGTTTGTTTGAGTGAGCATAACACCTATGTGAATGCCCCTCAAAACAGGTTTTAGGGCCGTTTTCTACAAAATGTATAATAAATATGTATGCTAAAAGCGCCACAAGCACACCACACTTGCCAGCTGCCATCTTGCCGTTAATTATCTCTAAATAATACGCTCTAAAGCGTTCAAGATTTACCACAGTTTAAATAGGAAATGGAATTTTCAGGTCTATGCTCATAAAATCAATAAATTGATTATAAATACAGTGTAATTATAATTTAGTACCATAAAATCCCCTCAAAATACGAAAAAAATACATTGAACTAAAATATAGTACGTTACATTGAAATAATTCAAAGAAATTCTGTCATTTTTGACCGACATGCAAAGAGCACCAAGAATTGTTGTCGCAGTAAAAATAACGCCACGGGATAAAAAACCACTCGCAACTTTCATAAGCATAAACTCATAATGCGAGGAATGATCCTTGAACGCTGTGGGCGGAGCTTAACTCTGGAGTATTACCTCTTGACACCACTGCCACTGGAACGGCACCGTGACCTTCAGCAGGATCGCGTTGATCCGAGTGAAGTAGATATAACACACGATCTGAGGACAGACACACAACACTTTCACTCTGCTCAAAGATCTGAATAAAGCTCGAGTAGATGCGAGAACAGATGAAACGTCTCACCATCACATAATAATGTCTGAAGAGCTTCAACTTCTCCAGGTTCATGGCAGCTACAAGAGAACAAACACACACAATATATATATTAATATATACACACGCATACACAAACAAGAATAATGATAACTTAAAAACAATACTGATTATAACTATAACAACATATAATAATAATATAATAACTATAACGATACCGATAATTATACTCATAACTGTGCCAATAACTATAATGATACTTAAAACACACAACACCACACACACACACACACACACACACACACCACACACCACACACACACAACACACACACAACACAACAACCACACACACACACACACACACACCACACACACACTTGCCATCAGTGTTGGAAGCCTCCTGCAGATGCCGGACGGTCCTGTTGGACACAGAATGATAAAACCCCATCAGATAACAGAACAGCAGCAGATCACGAGTCTCACTATGGCAAGCCGTTTTAACTTTTATTCATTTCCAGGATATGAATCCTTGATATCAACAATTACATTTTCACTAGTTAAAAAAAAAAAAAAATGTCATTGCTACTAGTAGAAATATTATTCCTGATATCAATAATTATAAATCAGGAATTACATTTTCACTAGTTAAAATTATAATTCTTGAAATCAACAATTGAATTGCAACTAGTAAAAAGTATAATTCTTGATATCTGTTATTATATTTTCACTAGTAAAATGTCACCATAGGCTGCCATTCAAAATCTATTCTTGATATCAAGAATTTATTTCTTACTAGTTGAAACTCCAATTTCACATATCAGAAATACAATTCTTACTAGTAAAAACCTTTATTTTTGATATCAATAATTAGGGATGTGAATTTCTGCCAAAAATGCCATTCGAAAATCTAGGAGCAAAAGTCGATTATCGTTCGAAAAAAAAAAAAAAAAAAAAAAAAAAACGATAAAAAAAACGCACTCTCACAATGACAGAAAGGGAGGCCAATTTCATCTTCAGCGATTTGTCATCAAACAAACTGTTTATTAATTTAACAATTAACATGTTTTCGTCGTTTTTTTTTAAATATACCGGTAGTTAACATAGAAGAAAAAAACAATAAGCACGACAGTCCGTTTTTGCATCGCTGGCAAAGATATGATGCATTTGCAGATTTGCTTTCACTAGACTAAACTGTAGATCCACGGCCACTTCATCCAACACTCTTGATGTTCTTAAATCTTCCTGTTAGACTCCGAGTCGAGTGTGAATTGAAAGCGCTTCAGACGATTCAGTGCGTGCTGGAAACTGAACAGATCAACTGATTCGCGAACTGATTTATTCAGATCTGCCAACTTGTTTGATGAAGTCTTTGAAGAGAATCGACTCGAAAGAGTGATTCATTTGTGAATGGAGCATCGCTCATGCCCATAAAAAAGATACAGCGCGCTTGGAATAAACTACGCATTTAACAACATGTATTGCATTAAAATAAAGTAACGAGAGGAACGTCGCCCAATGTAGTGAATTAAATGTAGCCTATTTTGTTACTACCATAGGCGGTTACTACCATAGACAGTAAAGGTTAGTCTACTACCCACCTCTGTTGGGCACAGAGTTAACGGTCTTTGTTTATGGTATCCTAGATCGTGCAGGAGGGGGTTTCATTCATGTTAGTGACACCTTGTGTCCCCGACAGGAAAATACTCTGCAGCGCGATCTGTGACGGTAGGCGCGCCGTCAATTATGTCACATTGGAATTGCGCGAAAATAACGATATTCGAATAAGCAATTATTATGATCGAATTTCGAACGCAGTTCGACTATTCGAAGATCGCGACTCATCCCTATCAATAATTAAATTGTCACTGGTTGAAATGTCTATTCTTGATATCAACAATTGAATTGCTACTAGTAACAATGTTCATTTTTGATATCAATAATTAAATTTTCACTAGTGACAATGTTCATTTCTGATATCATGAACATTTTTACTAGTAGCAATTAAATTGTTGATATCAAGAATAGACATTTAGACTAGTGACAATTCAATTATTGATATCAGGAATTCACATTTTTACTAGTAACAATGTAATTATTGATATCAAAAATTATATTTCTACTAGTAAGAAATCAATTCTTGATATCAACAATAGATTTTGAATGGCAGCCTATGGTGACACTTCACTAGTGAAAATGTAATTGTTGATATCAAAAATGTAATTGTTGATATCAAAAAATTCTAGTGCTGGGCCGTTATCGGCGTTAACGTTCGACTCTTATCGGGCGATAAAAAAAATATCTCCGTTAATCTAAGTTGGGTTGGGATCATAAATAGCTTTTTTGAATATCGTTATTTTTGCGCAATTCTAATGTGTAGTATGACATACATAATTGACGCCGCGCCTACCGTCACAGATCGCGCAGCAGGGTATTTTCCTGTCAGGGACACAAGGTGTACTTTTACTTTGTTACGTTGGGCGACGTTCCTCTCGTTAGTTTATTTTAATGCAATACGTTGTTAAATGAGTTTATTCCAAGCGCACTGTATCCTTTGTATGGGCATGAGCGATGCTCATTTACAAATGAATCACTCTTTTGAGTCGATTCTGTTCAAAGTTTTCATCAAACAAGTTATCAGATCTGTCTAAATCGGTTCGCGAATCAGTTGATCTGTTCAGTTCCTCACGCACTGAATCGTTGATTGAAAAGCGCTTTCAATTCACACTCGAGGAGTCGTAAGTAACAGGAAGATTTAAGAACATCAAGAGCGTTGGATGAAGTGGCCGTGGATCTACAGTTTAGTCTAGTAAAAGCAAATGCATCATATCTTTGCCAGCGATGAAGATCTTTATTAGTTGAACATCTTCTTAAACTGTCTGTGAATGAATGATTTCACAGGACGATACATTCGATTTCATTTCATTCAGGTAATACATTTTACAACCAAACAGATTATTACGCCATGATAGCACTACTAAAAAGTATGACATTATCCGTTTTTTAGACATACATTAATTTATAGGCTACAAAAAAAACGCTTCAGAGCGTCGGCGTACTGGTTAACAGGTTTAAATAAGCTACCATTGTCCACAGTTTATGAAATGAACACCCGCCATCCCGCGGTAATGTGTGTGTATTGCGCAAAATCACACGAATAGTTTACATTGAAACTAATTTGTTTAAAATCAACGAGCATTGGCGATGCAAAAACGGACTGTCGTGCGTATTGTTTTTCTTCTAATTACTATGTAAAAAAAACAACAAGAAAACATGTTACTTGTTTAATTAATAAACAGTTTGTTTGATGACAAATCGCTAAAGATGAAATTGGCCTCCCTTTCTGTCATTGCGTTTTTTTTGTTTTGTTTTTTTTAACGATATTCGACTTTTGCTCCTCGATTGTCGAATGGCATTTTTGGCAGAAATGCACATCCCTATGCGAGGCGAACTATTCTCAAAGACTTACTTTTAGTCATTATTTGGGTAGCACACATATTCTGAATGCCTTCGGGAGAATTCAAATGAGCCATTTTTCTAGATTAATCTAGATTACATTTTTTTTATCTATGCCCACCTCTAAAAAATTCATATCCTGGAAATGAATAAAAGTTAAAACGGCTTGCCATACACCGATACGTCACACACACACACACCAGTTGACGGGGAACAGGACGGCTCCGCAGCAGATCAGATCCACCAGGAACAGGATCGCCCTCCACAGGGCGTATTCACTCGCTCCCTCCTCCGTCTCCTCGATAATGATGTACGACACGTTAGCCAGAAACTGCAGCAGAACATAAACATCAGTGTCTGACAACAGATCAGAAACACACACACTCACACTCACTCACTCACTCCACTCACCCCCACACACACACAACCACACCACACCACACACACACACACACACACCCCCACACACTCACACACACACACACACACACACACACACACACACACACACACACACACACACACACACACACACACACACACACACACACACACACACACACACACACCACACACACACACACACACACACACACACACACACTCTTACACTCACTCACTCTCTCTCTCACACTCTCTCTCTCACACACTCTCTCACTCTCCCCTCACACTCACTCTCACACTCTCTCTCACACTCACTTTCCCTCTCACACTCTCTCTCACACACTCTCTCCCTCACACTCTCTCTCACACTCACTTTCCCTCTCACACTCTCTCACACTCTCTCTCCACACACTCACACTCACTCACACACCCACTCTCACACACCCACTCTCTCACACCCACTCTCTCACACACACTCTCACACTCACTCTCACACTCACTCTCACACTCACTCTCACACTCACTCTCACACTCACTCTCTCACACTCACTCTCTCACACTCACTCTCTCACACTCACACTCACTCACACACACCCACTCTCACACACCCACTCTCACACACCCACTCTCACACACCCACTCTCACACACCCACTCTCTCACACTCACTCTCACACTCACCTCACTCCACTCTCTCACTCTCACTCTCACACTCACTCTCACACTCACTCTCACACTCACTCTCACACTCACTCTCACTCTCACATCTCACTCTCACTCTCACACTCACTCTCTCACACTCACTCTCTCACACTCACTCTCTCACACTCACACGCTCTCTCTCTCACTCTCTCTCTCACACTCACTTTCCCTCTCACACTCTCTCTCACACACTCACACTCACACACACACTCACACACCCCACTCACACACCCACTCTCACATACCCACTCTCACACACCCACTCTCACACACCCACTCTCACACTCACTCTCACACACTCTCACACTCACTCTCACACTCACTCTCTCACACTCACTCTCCACACTCACTCTCTCACACTCACTCTCACACTCACTCTCACACTCACTCACTCCCCACACTCACACTCTCTCTCTCACTCTCTCTCACACTCACTTTCCCTCTCACACTCTCTCACACACTCACACTCTCTCACACACTCACACTCACTCACACACACCCACTCTCACACACCCACTCACACACCCACTCTCACACACCCACTCTCACACCCTCTCACACACCCACTCTCACACACCCACTCTCACACACCCACTCTCACACACCCACTCTCTCTCTCACACACTCTCTCTCACACACTCTCTCTCACACATCTCTCTCTCACACACTCACTCTCACACACACTCTCACTCTCACACGCACGCTCACTCTCACACACACGCTCACTCACACGCACTCTCACACACCCACTCTCTCACACCCACTCTCACACACCCACTCTCACACACACTCTCACCTCTCACACTCACTCTCACCACACACTCTCACTCTCACACACACCTCACTCTCACACTCACTCTCACACACACGCTCACTCCACACGCACTCTCACACACCCACTCTCTCACACCACTCTCACACACCCACTCTCACACACCCACTCTCACACACCCCACTCTCTCACACTCACTCTCACACCACTCTCCACACTCCACTCTCTCACACTCACACTCTCACACCCACTCTCACTCTCACACCACTCTCACACCACTCTCTCACACTCACTCTCTCACACTCACTCTCTCACACTCACTCTCTCACACTCACTCTCTCACACTCTCCTCACCACTCACATCTCACACTCACTCTCTCACACTCACTCCTCCCACACTCACACCTCTCTCTCCTCTCACACTCACTTTCCCTCTCACACTCTCTCTCACACACTCACACTCACTCCACACCACACACCACTTCACACACACCACTCTCACACACCCACTCACTCACACACACCACTCTCACACACCCACTCTCACACACCCACTCTCACACACCCACTCTCACACCCCACTCTCACACACCCACTCTCACACACCCACTCTCACACACCCACTCTCACACACCACTCTCACACTCACTCTCTCACACTCACTCTCTCACACTCACTCTCTCACCACTCCCACTCTCTCACACTCACTCTCTCACACTCACTCTCTCACACTCACTCTCTCACACTCACTCTCTCACACTCACTCTCCACACTCACTCTCACACTCACTCTCACACTCACTACTCACTCTCACACTCACTCTCACCTCACACTCACACTCCTCTCTCTCTCTCACTCTCTCTCACACTCACTTTCCCTCTCACACTCTCTCACACTCACTTTCCCTCTCACACTCTCTCACACACTCACACTCTCTCACACACTCACACCCACTCTCACACACCCACTCTCACACACCCACTCTCACACACCCACTCTCACACACCCACTCTCACACACCCACTCTCACACACCCACTCTCACACACCCACTCTCACACACCCACTCTCACACACCCACTCTCACACACCCACTCTCCACACACCCATCTCTCAACACACTCTCTCACTCACACACTCTCACTCCACACTCTCTCACACACTCTCACCTCACTCTCACACCACACTCTCACCTCACTCTCACACTCACTCTCACACTCACTCTCACACTCACTCTCACACACACTCTCACTCTCACACTCACACTCACTCTCACACTCACTCTCACACGCACGCTCACTCTCACACACACGCTCACTCACACGCACGCTCACTCTCACACGCATGCTCACTCTCACACGCACGCTCACTCTCACACTCACTCACACGCTGTCACGGCTGTATACCTGTATTGTGGTCTTTGCCGTGTCTGGGTGTGTTTTACTCCTCCTACAGGTGTGCTGCGGAGCTGAGAGGGTAATCAGGTGGATTGGGTGAACCGGTGTACATGTCAACAAAAGCTTCCTGTTTGGCGTCCTCATGAAGCGTTCCATTCGGTCACATCGATCCCTGGCCAGGACCGAGGTGTTGATCGGCGTATTGCGAGAGCTTGAGAGACAGTCTTTGTCATGAAGAATGTGTAAATAAAGAGTATTGTAACCGCCGTAAACGTTTCTTCCTCCTTCATTGTTGCTCCCTAATAAGGGTGTAACAATTGGGGGCTTGTCGAACTAAAATTCGTGTTTTGATTTGTGCGAATTTTTTATATTTTTTTTGGAAAAACTTTGTTTTTGAAAGGGTAGGATACCCTTAAGAGGTAGGATATTTGAATGGATTTCGTTTGTATATTATCCGCCTATTTTGTAAATTGGTAACATTGGAACGCTCCATTAGATTGTTAGGCTATATTCCTTAATTTGTTTGGGGTGTATTATGGAACAAACCTTCCCATGTAGGTATAGTTCGTGTTTTTTGTTTTAGTTTGTTATTTTTGGTTGGCTCGGGACTTAGTAGCATTTGTCTCGGGAGCACATCCGAGGTTTGGAGGGCGACTCGGCAATTGGTCGTCTTTCCAAACTTGCGGGATATAGTGCGCAAGTACCTGGGGCCTGTTTCAATAAGGAGGTTCAACCAACTCTGAGTTAAAACTTGAACTCTGAGTTGACTTACCCTGAGATGGGAAACTCTGAGTTTTCGGTTACAGAACAGCTGAAATGAGTTGGTTCAATCAACTCTGAGTTGACTGACTCTGAGTTAAGCGCGTGCACCACAACTATAAAAAGCCATTATCAATGGAGCGCAGATATTATGAGTCACCATGGCAACAGCGCCAGACAAAAAGAGGTGTTGGGTGTAATTAATTACCAAGTAATCTAAATATTGTAATTTAATTAAAGGAATTACTCTTAATTCTTCTGTAATTTAAAATAAAATATGATGCAATTACAATACATAGGCTACTGCATAGACTATAGACCAATTCAGTATAAAACAATAGTGGATTTAACATACATTTTTAAAAGGTATATTTTTTATGTAACCTTCTCCCTCTACACACTTTGATCAATTCAAGAATAATTCATGCAATTGTATATTGTTAATTTTAAAGCATTAAAAGTGCAGTTTCTTGTCTCTCCTTGTATTGTTCAAGTGGTTGAGGTTGATATAGGATTTAGTAATTAGTAATATGTAGACCAATACTTTCTAAAGATAGTAATTATTACATTATTCTAATTACACTGTTGAAGATGTCATTTGTATTTAGTAATTCATAACTATTTTAGAGTAACTTACCCAACTGTTATAATATCAGAGGTGAAACTGGAAGAATGTTATTCAACCTAAAGGCTATTACTTTGATAAAATTTTACTTAACCTGTTAAGCTTCACCCCCAATTTTGAAAAATCCCCAGAAATGGCATACCCAAACTGAAACAGATACAGTTCATGAACCATTTGTTCTAAAAGCACAAGTATGATCTCATTTGAAAGCTGACACCTGGCAGTTTATTGCAAATGTAGAATTAATTATTGTCATAATGAAAAATAAATGTTATAAATAGCTTCAAAGTTTTGTCAAGTTATTAGAAATTTATTTTTATGAAATATTTTCATGAAAATAAAATTGAAGTTGGCCCTGTAGCAATCTAGAAATGCACTGCAGCTAAAGCCACATGTCTGACCATGTTATATTTAAAATCTGAAGATGATATGTCTAAAACTCTTTATTTAGTTAAATGTTTTTCAAGATCATGTCAAACGATTTTATTTTGATTAGACTCTAAAATGCAAACTGATGTTTATTGTCATTTTCTAAGCATCTATTCAGTCTATTTTCTCTATTGTGTTGTGGTCTAAACGATCTCCATTCAGTGTCAGTCTCCCCTGCACACATTCACACCTCTCCAGCCTAGTTATTGCTCTAAATATGCTTTCTTTTGTCTGCATTATAATTACTAACGACTGGCTATTCACACTGTTTCAACCCCTTATCTCTTTTAGGGAAAGTTCTCAAAGTTCTCACCTTACATTTGAAACTATATAAAATGACCTTCTTGAAAAAAGAAACATTTCAGCAAGCAGTCCTATTTAGAAATATTCATAAATATAACAGCTAGGTAGCAGGTGCACCAAGGGCTAGCTAGCATGTTAGCTTAGCACACCATCAATACACGACAATTTATGAGATTAAAACCATGTTTGTGCTCTAAAACTTACTTTATAGCACAAGTCGAGTGTTTTAAATAACCTTCTGTGCTCTGATTTGGCTTCAGATAAAAAAATCGGACAGAAAATATAGTATTTTATAGTATTCTTCACCATGATAAAGTCTATATCGATTAGCATTACATTATAAATATAATCTATTATTATGAAAATACCTGACATGGCTCGAAGAACACAGGTAAACCAAATATCATTGCAATCATGTTTATTGTCTTCAAAACATCTTTATCTGCATGTTACAGCGATCTCTGTTAGTGTTTACGTCGTGATGGACTTCCTGAAATGTCACATGATATGATTCTTCTTCATGTTCCAAATTTGGAGTCCATATGTGCACAGGGCGCCCTCAGGCTGCCAGTATGTATTGAAAACACAGTACATCAGAGTCTCCAGCGCTCATAATGATTAAATCGACGCATTTGGGTAGATATTCAATAAATATGATTCCTGTCTATATAAATCTGATGTAAACCTATGAGAATCTATCAATATTTCTCCAAATCTGTACACTTTTGAGCTAAAAGCCCTGATGGACGTTGTTTTGTCAAGCTCTGTCGTGACGATCTCACTGGAGTTTTTTTCTGAATGGAAGCGGCTGACGCTCATAATTCATATCAAAGTTATCGACTCATTTTTTGATTACATAACTCCAGACACAAATTAAGACATAACTGTCACTATACGATTCTCAGAATACAATAGTGGTCAAATACTAAACCTTCAGTCTTATATCTTTTTAATGATGTATAGTTTGTCAAGGTATTAACATTGAATCTGATAGTAACTTTGAACGAATTAAAAAAAAAAACGCTCAGAGCGCCCTCGCTCTGGCGAAGGTTAAGAGGTTAAGTACAAGTAAAAATACCAGTCTAAAAATCTACTAGAGTAAAAGTAAAAAGTAGCTAATTTAAAATGTGAGTAAAAGTTTCTGAGTAACTTGTTTAACAGGGGGGTGGGGTGGGGGACTCTCCCATGTAGGGTTGGGGGGGGGGGGACTCTCCCATGTAGGGTTATAACGTATGAGAGTTTAACAGTATGATAACCGTATATCACGGTTTATGGTATTAAACAATTATTAAATATATAAACTGCATTATTAAATTACGGTTATTATTATCATCAGTTAAAATGACAGTTAAATAAATTAAACATTTGTTCAATAAAACATATCTAATCAAATAATTTCAATAATTGATTATGAATTAGATTAACAACTTATTTTTTATCATTAATAACTTATTAATGTTTAAAAAATCATTGAGTTCTATGAAATGTTTATTCCGATTTATTTTTTAATGATTTAAATTTAATAATATATTATCAAAAACAGTGGTAATCAAATAAAAGTTTAGCAAACGTTTGAATCCTTTTATTTTTTGGCAAAGTGCTCAAAACAGATTTAGTCAATTAAACCATGCACACACAATATATATTCCTTAAAGAATGTGTAAATACATTTTAGTATTATTGTTGGTGTTTAAACACCACTTCCTCTTTAAAAAAGGGGAGGAGACCGCAATAAACTCTGGGTTTACTGAAAAAAGGGGAGGAGACCGCAATAAACTCTGGGTTTACTGAAGAAAACCTGCTCCTGACCAGGTTAGGTTCACAGAGTAAGTTACCATGGTAACTGACTCTGAGTATAAGTTACCTCTCTTTCAGAAACGGGCTTGACTTAACCTGCTTTCTGAGGTTTGACTTACCTCCCTTTCTGAAACGGAAAACCCAGAGTTTCCCTCATTTCAGGGTTAACATACTCAGAGTTTTCACTTAACCTCCTTTCTGAAACAGGCCCCTGGTCTTGGGCCAGCTGAAGATTAGGGTCTACATAATTTGAGGGGATGGTTTAGTTTCCTTAAAATAAACCCTGATTTTTGTTTTTTCATTAGAATTTTTTGTGCGTAATATTTGCTGAGCATGTGTGTTTGTAGCGTGATTATTGGTAATTATGGCTGCCGGTGTTATTGAAACATTTTCTCAGACTCCGTCTGAGTAATTGTTAGAGGAAATGACCAAAGAGCAATTGTTAGAGCTAGCTGCGCATTATAAAATCGAGCTAACGTATAATCAAAAAAGGTCAAAAGACGGAATTAAGTTAATCATTGAGACTGTGCTGTGTGAACTTGAAATCTTGAGGAAAAAATCTAAATTGCCTGGTTCAGCTGCGTTGCCTGCCGTAAGTATGCCTATTCCAACTACTCTTCCGTTGTCTGCTTTAAGCACTCTTTCATTTGAGCAACAGAAAGAGTTGTTGATGATACAACGTGATACTGAGTGTGAGAAGCGTCGCTTGGAATGTGACAAGGTATGTTTGGAATTGGAGGAGAGCCGGCAACAGGTAGAGCAACAGCGTTTACAGATTGAAAGGCGTCGATTACACACACTCTCACTTCACACACACTCTCACTCACTCTCTCTCACGCACGCTCTCTCTCACGCTCTCACACTCTCACGCTCACACACTCTCACGCTCACACACTCTCACGCTCACACACTCTCACGCTCACACACTCTCACGCTCACACACTCTCACGCTCACACACTCTCACGCTCACACACTCTCACGCTCACACACTCTCACGCTCACACCCTCACGCTCACACCTCACTCAACGCACGCTCACACTCACTCTCACGCTCACACTCTCACGCTCACACTCTCACTCTCACTCTCACCAACTCTACTCTCACACTCACGCTCACACACTCACGCTCACACTCTCACGCTCACACCTCACGCTCACACTCTCACGCTCACACTCTCACGCTCACACTCTCACGCTCACACTCTCACGCTCACACTCTCACGCTCACACCTCACTCTCACCTCACTACACTCTCACTCCACCTCACGCTCACAACGCTCACCTCACTCACACTCTCACACTCTCACGCTCACACTCTCACGCTCACACTCACACTCTCACGCTCACACCTCACGCTCACACTCTCAGCTCACACTCACACTCACACTCTCACGCTCACGCACCTCGCACGCACGCTCACACTCACACCTCACACTCTCACGCTCACCTCAACTCTCACTCTCACTCTCACTCAACTCTCACGCTCACACACACGCTCACACACTCCACTCTCACCCACTCACACTCACTCACGCTCACACTCACGCTCACACTCCACCTCACACTCTCACGCTCACCTCACGCTCACACTCACGCTCACACTCTCACCTCACACTCAGCACCTCTCACGCTCACACTCAACCTCACACTCTCACGTCACTTCACTCTCACTCTCACTCACACTCTCACCTCACACTCACGCTCAAATGCTTCATCCGATCTTTCAATACTACTAAACTATTATCAACAGCTCACATCTACTCACACTTCAGCCAACTCTACACCTTTATTTCAATGCTCACAACTCTACGCTCAACTTCCAGCTCACCACTAATCTCAAAATGTGAAAATACATTTTAATTATTTGGTCTTTACACCCACCTTTTAAAACTAGACCGCAAAACTCTCGTTTACTGAATCAAGCTCACACCGCTAACTCGGTTTCACTGCACAAAACTCTCCTGACCGAGTCACACGTAAGTTACCTGAACTGACTCTGTCAAAGCTACCTCTTCAGCTCCACTAACCTGCTTCTAGGACTTACCTCCCATTCTCGAAACGACCCAATTCCCCATTCGGCTTACATACTCAGAGTTCACCTCACTACCTCCTCTCAACCCCACTGTCTGCCAAGACTTAGGGTCTCAATTGACGACTTATTTCACTTAAAACTAACCTATTTGCTTTCATTACATTTTCGCTCAAACTTAGCTGACATCGTGCTCGTACGCTCATTATGTAACTATGCTCACGTATTACAACTTCTTCACCTCACACCTCTCAATTCTGAGTCAATCCAAGACTGCTCAACTGCTGCACTTATACAACACTACTAACAAACTCAAAACGACATAAGTCAATCATTAACTACTGCAGTGCTGAACTTCACAACTCTAGAAAATCTAAATACCTGTTCACTCGCTCCTGCTAGTACCATTCACACTCTCACTCTCTCCTCACACATCTCATCGCTACACAATTTTATCGTCACAACTCCACGTACGACTTCAGTACTCGCTGAATCGTACAAGTACTGTTACGAATCTCAGGAGAGCCCACACACGGTCACGATCAACACGTTACAGTTCAAGCTCATTACCACACTCACTCACCTCACACTCACCTCACGCTCACACTCTCACCTCACACTCTCCACTCAACACTCTCACGCTCACACACTCCACGCTCACTACACTCTCTCACGCTACCTCACACCTCACAGCTCACACACTCCACGCCATCCACACTCTCACACTCACCACACCTCCTCACCTCACCACACTCTCACGCTCACACCTCTCACGCTCAACACACTCTCACACTCACAACTCACTCTCACGCTACACACTCTCACGCTCACACTCTCACGCTCACACATCTCACCTCACACTCTCACTCACCACATCTCACACTCACTCACGCTCACACATCCTCTCACGCTCACACTCTCACTCTCACCTCACCCACACTCACGCTCACACTACCCCTCACACTCACGCTCACACTCTCACGCTCACACTCTCACGCTCACCCACCTCACACTCTCCACCCACTCTCACTCTCACGCTCCACTCCACTCACAGCGCTCACTCTCACACTCTCACACTCCACGCTCACATCTCACACTCACCCTCACACTCACCTCACACTCACTCACGCTCTCACTCACCACTCACTGCTCACGCTCATGCTCACACTCTCACTCCACTCACTCACTCTCAGCTCGCTCACTCTCACCTCCATCACTCTCACCTCGACTCACCTCCCCACTCACTCGCTCACTCACTCACGCTCACTCACACTCTCACCTCTCGCTCCACTCTCACCTCGCTCACTCTCACACTCGCTCACTCCCACTCCACTCTCACACTCACGCTCACCTCGCCTCACACTCCGCTCACATCTCACGCTCGCTCACTCTCACTCGCTCCTCTCACTCCCTCACGCTCAGCTCGCTCACTCTCACGCTCGCACACTCAGCGCTCACTCACCTCAGCTCACTCACTCACTCCGCTCACTCACTCACTCTCACATCACTCTCCTCACTCACCTCCTCATCTCACTCTCACTCACTCTCACCTCACTCTCAACTCACTCCACGCTCACTCTCACGCTCACTCCATCTCACGCCTCACTCTCACCTCACCTCACTCCTCCACCGCTCACTCTCACTCACTCACTCCACGCTCACTCTCACGCTCACTCTCACGCTCACTCCACCATCTCACACTCACTCCACACTCACTCTCACGACTCACTCTCACGCTCTCATGCTCTCTCACTCACTCACACGTATGCTCACTCCTATCACTCACTCACTCACTCACACTCACTCACCTCACTCACTACTACTCACTCACTCACTCTCAACTCTCGCTCACTACTCTCCACTCCCTCACACTCGCACACTTCACTCTCTCACACTTCACGCTCACACTTCCTACGCTCACCTCCTCGCACCGCTCACTCTCACACTTCCTCGCACCGCTCACATCTCTCGACACTACGCACTCACTCAACAAATGCTCGCACGCAACCTGCAGAGAATGACGATCATGAAGATCTTCTTCTCTTGGTCTGACAGGGTGTATTTGACGAAGGCGCAGCCGGTGCCAATGAGAGCCAGTGTGATGAACAGAAGAGCGTCCTTCAGCCTGACACACACACAGAGACAAGATTCAACACGCGTTCTGAGAACAGAAGGGAATGTGTGTGTGTGTGTGTGTGTGTGTGTGTGTGTGTGTGTGTGTGTGTGTGTGTGTGTGAGAGATACGCACAGGTGAGTGATGTAGTACATGACAGCCCAGACTTCAATAGGATGACCCTCAGAGTTGATGAAGTGATAGTTGATCTGGAGGAAGACAAACGAGTGAGAAGAGCAGGAAATCAACACAAATATATCACAGTAAATAGAGTTATTTATGAGTACATATGCATGAGTAAATATCAATGTTGTATCATTTATAATCACTGTAATAACCACCAAGTTGAAGTACTAAAATAACAAACTTGTATAGACATAAAAATTACAAAAAAACGACTCAATTAAAATGAAAACAAAATATAAGATTAAAATCTAATTCAGACTATAAACAGAAACTATGAGAGTAGAATAAGAGTTGCTGGATGGAGTTTTTACTCACACTGTGGAACAGCAGAGACACGGCTTTAGTGTAGGCCAGAGCTGCCATCAGCCAGTGGATCTTAAACACACTGTACCTGTTTCTCACACACACACACACACACACACACACACACACACACACACACACACACACACCACACACACACACACACACACACACACACACACACACACACACACACACACACACACACACACACACACACACACACACACACACACCACAGCGTTTACGCACAGTGACAGATCCAGTGGGTGAGTGGGTGTGTGTACCTGTACTTCAGCAGTGTGTGTGTGTACCTGTACTTCAGCATTGTGTGT
Source organism: Chrosomus eos (assembly GCA_036326025.1). Classification (NCBI taxonomy): domain Eukaryota; kingdom Metazoa; phylum Chordata; class Actinopteri; order Cypriniformes; family Leuciscidae; genus Chrosomus; species Chrosomus eos. The sequence continues at coordinate 256,174 of JAZAVI010001355.1, forward strand.
GTGTGTACCTGTACTTCAGCAGTGTGTGTGTGTGTGTGAGTGTGAGTGTGCACCTGTACTTCAGCAGTGTGTGTGTGTGTGTGCATGTACCTGTACTTCAGCAGTGTGTGTGTGTGTGTGTGAGTGTACCTGTACTTTAGCAGTGTGTGAGTTTACCTGTACTTCAGCAGTGTGTGTGTGTGTATGTACCTGTACTTCAGCAGTGTGTGTGTGAGTGTACCTGTACTTTAGCAGTGTGTGTGTGTGTGTGTGTGTATGTACCTGTACTTCAGCAGTGTGTGTGTGAGTGTACCTGTACTTCAGCAGTGTGTGAGTGTACCTGTACTTCAGCAGTGTGTGTGTGAGTGTACCTGTACTTCAGCAGTGTGTGTGTGTGTGTGTGTGCATGTACCTGTACTTCAGCAGTGTGTGTGTGTGAGTGTACCTGTACTTTAGCAGTGTGTGAGTTTACCTGTACTTCAGCAGTGTGTCTGTGTACCTGTACTTTAGCAGTGTGTGAGTGTACCTGTAGTTCAGCAGTGTGTGTGTGAGTGTACCTGTACTTCAGCAGTGTGTGTGTGAGTGTACCTGTATTTCAGCAGTGTGTGTGTGTGTGAGTGTACCTGTACTTCAGCAGTGTGTGAGTGTACCTGTACTTCAGCAGTGTGTGTGTGAGTGTACCTGTACTTCAGCAGTGTGTGAGTGTACCTGTACTTCAGCAGTGTGTGTGTGAGTGTACCTGTACTTCAGCAGTGTGTGTGTGAGTGTACCTGTACTTCAGCAGTGTGTGTGTGTGAGTGTACCTGTATTTCAGCAGTGTGTGTGTGAGTGTACGTACTTCAGCAGTGTGTGTGTGTGAGTGTATCTGTACTTCAGCAGTGTGTGTGTGAGTGTACCTGTATTTCAGCAGTGTGTGTGTGTGAGTGTACCTGTACTTCAGCAGTGTGTGTGTGTGTGTGAGTGTACCTGTACTTCAGCAGTGTGTGTGTGAGTGTACCTGTATTTCAGCAGTGTGTGTGTGTGAGTGTACCTGTACTTCAGCAGTGTGTGAGTGTACCTGTACTTCAGCAGTGTGTGTTGTGAGTGTACCTGTACTTCAGCAGTGTGTGAGTGTACCTGTACTTCAGCAGTGTGTGTGTGAGTGTACCTGTACTTCAGCAGTGTGTGTGTGAGTGTACCTGTACTTCAGCAGTGTGTGTGTGTGAGTGTACCTGTATTTCAGCAGTGTGTGTGTGAGTGTACTGTTACGCCCTTACTAGGGAGCAACAAAGAAGGAGGGAGCAAACGATCACGGCGGTTACAATAATCTCTTTATTGACACAATCTTTATAACAAAGTCTAACTCGCAAGTTCTCTCCGTACGCCGCAACGCCGATCAACCTCTCGGTCCTGGCCAGGGATCGATTGGACCAGATGGAACGCTCCATGAGGACGCCAAACAGGACGCTTTTAAAGACAGGCACACCTGTACACCGGTGCACCCAATCCACCTGATTACTCCCTCAGCTCCGCAGCACACCTGTAGGAGGAGTAAACACAGCCAGACACGGCAAAGACCACAATACAAGTATACAGCCGTCACACTCCCCCCCTTAAAAAAAGGAAACCAATAAGTTTCCGCCAAAAATAAGCAATCATAACCGCACTAACAACCAATACAATTTAAATATAGGCCTATACTTACACACCAATCAACATCAATGACACACACAATGACACACACCATGACACATACCATGACACACACCATGACACACACCATGACACACACCATGACACACACCATGACACACACCATGACACACACCATGACACACACCATGACACACACAATGGCTTCTTCTGATCGAGGAAGTGAACCAGCGCAATCAATAAGATCAAACGGTTGACATACAGCCGGAATTGGACGCAAAGAGCTGGCTTTAACAACGGGTTCGGTTATGGCAAGCTGGCAAATTTCACTTGGAAGTCTTTGACTTAAGCACTGGACAATTCGACTTCCAATGTCCCTTTCCGAAACAATAATTACAGTTGTCATAGTTACTTGTCGTTTTTTCCCAAAAACTACGGGTTGGACTCATAGGGACACTAGAAAAATTTCCCCGTGCATGAACCTGATGTTCTCCGAATTTATCACCACGGGGCTTATGAATAAGTTCCCAGTCATCCACCAGCAGTGCAGCTTCTGAAGCAGTTTTAATCTGACGCTCTGCAACATAAGTGGCTACAATCTCAGGAAGGGTATTTCTGTATTGTTCAAATAAAATTAACTCTCCCAGCTTGTCTATTGTTGTACACTCTGCCGCTGTACACCACCGATCAAACTGCACAGTCAACTCTCTTACGAACTCAACATTTGTTTCATTCGCCTTTCGCTGTAACGTACGAAACTGTTGTCGATAGCTTTCTGGCACGCGCTCATAAATTTTTAACAACCGCCGCTTTAATGGCTTCATAATTCTGGCTGTCAGCATCAGATAGCGTAGCATAGACTCGTTGGGCTTTACCTGTTAAAACGCACTGAAGCAACATAGCGCGTTCAACCTCATTCCACTTATACGCTGCTGCGACTCGCTCAAACAGGAGAAAAAAAATCTCCACCTCAGACTCATTAAACGGCGGTACTAAACGTAAATTATGAGCCACACTCAGTTTCGTCGAATCATCATCAAATCCTGCGTCTACTGGTTTACCTTCTCCCTGTAACTCCAGTCGACGCCTTTCAATCTGTAAACGCTGTTGCTCTACCTTTTGCCGGCTCTCCTCCAACTCCAACTCCAAGCGTAGCTTGTCACATTCCAAGCGTCGCTTCTCACACTCAGTATCACGCTGGATCATCAACAATTCCTTCTGTTGCTCAAATGAAAAAGTATTTACAACAGACAATGGAGGATCAGTTGGAATAGGCATACTTACAGCCGACAATGCAGCAGAATCAGGCAATTTAGACTTTACACTCAAGATTTTAAGGTCACACAACGCAGACTCAATGATTAATTTAATTCCGTCCTTTGACCTTTTTTGATTATATGTTAGCTCGATGTTATAATGTGCAGCTAACTCCAACAATTGCTCTTTGGTCATTTCCTCTAACAATTCCTCAGACGGAGACTGAGAAAATGTTTCAATAACTTCAGTAGCCATCATTACAATAATCACGCTCACCCTTACAAACGAAAAAGAAAAACGACAACACACCCTTTGCCCCAAAAGAGAGAGAGAGAAAAAAAAAAAAAAATCTTCACACGTCGAATCAGGGATTATTTAAAGAACTAAACCCTCCACCTAAACTAACTGAACCCTAGTCTTCAGTTGGCCCAAGACCGGGTACTTATGCACTAAATCCCGCAAGTTTGGGAAGACGACCAATTGCCGAATCGCCCCCCAAACCTCGGATGTGCTCCCGAGACAACTGCTCTAAGCCCCGAGCCAACCAAAAATAACAAACTAAAATAAAAAACTACGTGCCCAAGGACACGCACTAAACCTACCTGGAAGGTCTGTTCCCCAAATACTCCCTACAAATTATTTCATATAGAGCCCAATTTAACTAATGGAGCGTTCCAACACTTTCAATTTCCAAATAGGCGGACTATTTACAAATATTCAAAATATCGAATTAAATATCCTACCTTTACCCTCCTTCAAAAACAACGATTTTTTTTTTTTTTCAAACAATCGCACGAATCCAAATTCAAATTTAGTTCGACGAGCCCCCACTTGTTACGCCCTTACTAGGGAGCAACAAAGAAGGAGGGAGCAAACGATCACGGCGGTTTACAATAATCTCTTTATTGACACAATCTTTATAACAAAGTCTAACTCGCAAGTTCTCTCCGTACGCCGCAACGCCGATCAACCTCTCGGTCCTGGCCAGGGATCGATTGGACCAGATGGAACGCTCCATGAGGACGCCAAACAGGACGCTTTTAAAGACAGGCACACCTGTACACCGGTGCACCCAATCCACCTGATTACTCCCTCAGCTCCGCAGCACACCTGTAGGAGGAGTAAACACAGCCAGACACGGCAAAGACCACAATACAAGTATACAGCCGTCACAGTACGTACTTCAGCAGTGTGTGTGTGTGAGTGTATCTGTACTTCAGCAGTGTTTGTGTGAGTGTACCTGTACTTCAGCAGTGTGTGTGTGAGTGTACCTGTACTTCAGCAGTATGTGTGTGAGTGAACCTGTACTTCAGCAGTGTGTGTGTGAGTGTACACTCTAAAAAATGCTGGGTTGTTTCAACCCAAATTTGGGTCAAATATGGACAAATCCAGCCGTTGGGTTAGATTTTTACATTACATTTTTAACCCAATGTTTGGGTTTGTCCATATTTGACCCAAAGTTGGGTTGAAACAACCCAGCAATTTTTAGAGTGTACCTGTATTTCAGCAGTGTGTGTGTGAGTGTACCTGTACTTCAGCAGTGTGTGTGTGAGTGTACCTGTACTTCAGCAGTGTGTGTGTGAGTGTTACCTGTATTTTCAGCAGTGTGTGTGTGAGTGTACCTGTATTTCAGCAGTGTGTGTGTGAGTGTACCTGTACTTCAGCAGTGTGTGTGTGTGAGTGTACCTGTACTTCAGCAGTGTGTGTGTGAGTGTACCTGTACTTCAGCAGTGTGTGTGTGAGTGTACCTGTATTTCAGCAGTGTGTGTGTGAGTGTACCTGTATTTCAGCAGTGTGTGTGTGAGTGTACCTGTACTTCAGCAGTGTGTGTGTGAGTGTACCTGTATTTCAGCAGTGTGTGTGAGTGTACCTGTATTTCAGCAGTGTGTGTGTGAGTGTACCTGTACTTCAGCAGTGTGTGTGTGAGTGTACCTGTACTTCAGCAGTGTGTGTGAGTGTACCTGTATTTCAGCAGTGTGTGTGTGAGTGTACCTGTACTTCAGCAGTGTGTGTGTGAGTGTACCTGTATTTCAGCAGTGTGTGTGTGAGTGTACCTGTATTTCAGCAGTGTGTGTGAGTGTACCTGTACTTCAGCAGTGTGTGTTGAGTGTACCTGTATTTCAGCAGTGTGTGTGTGAGTGTACCTGTATTTCAGCAGTGTGTGTGAGTGTACCTGTTAGGGGTGTCGAAATTAATCGTTTCTAGATGCACCGCGATGCAGACGAGGACTATTCGGTATCGGTTCAGTAATAGACCATAACCGGTTATAATGTACTGACGCTTTTCTTTTTTTTGATCAGAGTCTTTTTTTGTAGTTTAACATACAACAAATAACAGACACTTAGCAACCCAAAACCCACCCCCCACATCGCACCACTGATGTAAAGGCAAAAAAAAAAACACACACACATTATACAATGTCATTAGATTCCATTTGTTCAATTAATGTAAGAACAGGTTGCCAGATATTAATGAATTTAAAGTTATTACCCTGCAAATTATAACAAATTTGCTCAAGTGTTAAATAGTGCATAACATCGTTAATCCAATGTTTAAATACAGGTGGAGACTTATCCTTCCATTTCAGTAAAATAATGCGTCTGGCCAAGAGAGTTACAAATGCTATCACTGTTTTATCCCATTTGCCTATACCAAGTTCTTGTGGTACTACTCCAAAGATGGCAATGATCGGTGACGGGTCAATATGAGTATGCAATACTCTAGAAAGAACATACACATAATGAGTGTATGTTATTGAGAACGACCTGCCATAGCTCATCTGAAATCTCTGCATCCAGTTCTTCCTCCCACTGATGTTTTAATGTTGTTAATGGTTTCAAATTGTCCATGCTGAGTATAGAGTATAACCTACCAACAACCTCCCCAGGCCAGAAGGGCATCTTAAGTATTTTGTCTAACAGGGAATCTGGAGAAGGAAAAGATGGAACATTTGCGGAAAACAAAACGACGAAGTTGTAAATATCTAAAAAAATGTGATTTAGGAATGTCAAAATGTGTTCTCAAATGTTCAAAACTTGCTAAGGTGCCACCTATATACGTCTTTGACTGTTTTCTATCCCTCTTCAGTCCATGTTTTAAAAGCATCATCAGTTATGGAGGGAGTAAACATGTTATTTCCAAGCGGCAACATTCCAATCTCATAAATGAAGCCTACCCGGAAGTGCGAAAACTGCAATACATGTAAAATCCGCTAGGGGCCGGTCCCAGAAGTGAGCAAATGTCCATAGACCCCATGTTAAAATGTCCATTTTCACAGCATAAATTCATGCTTTTACAGGTTGGTCCCATGGACTTTTATTGTATTTTTCGATAGGTACCGACTGTACTTCAGCAGTGTGTGTGTACCTGTACTTCAGCAGTGTGTGTGTTTGTGTGTGTGTGTGAGTGAGTGTGTGTACCTGTACTTCAGAAGTGTGTGTGTGTGTACCTGTACTTCAGCAGTGTGTGTGTGTGTGCCTGTACTTCAGCAGTGTGTGTGTGTGTGTACCTGTACTTAGCAGTGTGTGTGTGTGTGCCTGTACTTCAGCAGTGTGTGTGTGTGTACCTGTACTTAAGCAGTGTGTGTGTGTGTGTGCTGTACTTCAGCAGTGTGTGTGTGTGGTGTGTGTTGTTGTGTGTGTGTGTGTAGTGTACCTGTACTTCAGCAGTGTGTGTGTTGTGTGTGTGTGTGTGTGTGAGTGAGTGTACCTGTACTTCAGCAGTGTGTGTGTGTGTGAGAGTGTACCTGTACTTCAGCAGTGTGTGTGTGTGAAGAGTGTACCTGTACTTCAGCAGTGTGTGTGTGTGTGTGTGTGTGTGTGTGTACCTGTACTTCAGAAGTGTGTGTGTGTGTACCTGTACTTCAGCAGTGTGTGTGTGTGTGCCTGTACTTCAGCAGTGTGTGTGTGTGGTGTGTGTGTGTGTGTGTGTGTGTGTGTGTGTGTGTGTGTGTGTGTGTGAGTGTACCTGTACTTCAGCAGTGTGTGTGTGTGTGTGTGTGTGTGTGTGTGTGTGTGTGAGTGAGTGTACCTGTACTTCAGCAGTGTGTGTGTGTGTGAGAGTGTACCTGTACTTCAGCAGTGTGTGTGTGTGTGTGTTGGTGTGTACCTGTACTTCAGAAGTGTGTGTGTGTGTACCTGTGTGTGTGTGTGTGTGTGCCTGTACTTCAGCAGTGTGTGTGTGTGTGTGCCTGTACTTCAGCAGTGTGTGTGTGTGCCTGTACTTCAGCAGTGTGTGTGTGTGTGTACCTGTACTTAAGCAGTGTGTGTGTGTGTGCCTGTACTTCAGCATGTGTGTGTGTGTGTGTGTGTGTGTGTGTGTGTGTGGTGTGTGTGTGTGTGTGTGAGTGTACCTGTACTTCAGCAGTGTGTGTGTGTGTGTGTGTGTGTGTGTGTGTGTGAGTGTACCTGTACTTCAGCTGTGTGTGTGTGTGTGCCTGTACTTCAGCAGTGTGTGTGTGTGTGTGTACCTGTACTTAAGCAGTGTGTGTGGTGCCTGTACTTCAGCAGTGTTGTGTGTGTGTGTGTGTGTGTGTGTGTGTGTGTGTGTGTGTACCTGTACTCAGCAGTGTGTGTGTGTGTGTGTGTGTGTGTGAGTGTACCTGTACTTCAGCATGTGTGTGTGTGTGTGTGTGTGTGTGTGTGTGGTGTCTGTATTGTGTGTGTGTGTGTGTGTGTGGTGTACCTGACTTCAGCAGTGTGTGTGTGTGTGTGTGTGTGTGTGTGTGTGAGTGTACCGATCTTTTTTTGTTGTTGGTGTGTGTGGGGTGTACCTGTATTCAGCAGTGTGTATGTCCACACCACAGCGGCGGTGAGGAAAATTGCTGCCATGCAGATGTAGAGACGCGACAGAGGAATATCAGACACCGACAGATAACCTCTGGGGTTCTTCTCTGTGATCTCCACCTGACACACACACACACACACACACACACACACACACACACACACACACACGTTTGGTTAGCTACAATTGTGAAGACCTCCATAGGCGTCAGAGATGTATAGTAACGATGTAGAACTACTTCACTACTGTACTTAAAGTCCCTGTAAAGTCAAAATTAAGTATGTGTTCTGAGTTTGTCACACCACAGAAAAATGTGTTATTAGTCACCCAGCCAAATTTGAATGATAAAAAAAGCCAGCAAGTACATAAAATAAGCTATCAAAATCTTGAAAAAATGAGCAGTAATCTCTGCTCTCAAACGCTGGGGGCGTGTCCGCTGGCTGCGCTGAAACCACGCCCACTCGGGAAAGCTGCCGTCGCCACCAGTTTGCCAACTGCGGACTTTGTCCATATTTAGCGACTTTTCCAGACCTTTAGCGACATTTTTCAAAAGGACTAGCGACAATTCTAGCGACTTTTTCAAAAACAGCAGTACCTCAATGTCTGTCAAATCGCAGCGACTCTTGCTTTCACCTGCCGTACACTCTCATTCTCTCTCTGCTCTCGCATCTTCTTCTCTCTCCTCTCTCTCTCTCTCTCTCTCTCTCTCTCTCTCTGCGTGACTGCGTCTCCCCTGTTCAGTGAATGGCTGAGAGGAGCAGCAGGTTGAGCACGCGGCAGTTTTTTTTCTTCAGACGGACTTATCACTTATCTGCTTCTCTGTTGTTTTATATTTAAAAAATGTAGTTTGACCATTTTCATTTCCTTTTTTCTTGTGCTTTCATCCAGTTCCCGAACTCTCTCAATTCAGATATTTTTAACATAGCCTACAAAATTTTGTCATTCACTAATCACTATACCATAGCTAGTCTACTTGTTCTATTGTCTGACAAAAAATAATATAGGAAATGAAAACAGCTTTATTGGACATTCGGCTATATTATGATATGATATTAAAATACAGTATGTGAGCATGAATTTAGAGAGAAAACACACAGGCAGGCAGAACGCAAGAACGACGCGATGACGTCATGAATATGCTAATTGACGTATGACGTCATCTAGCGAAATTTAGCGACTTTTAGGGAAGGCATTAGCTACTTTCCGTTGAAAATAGTTGGCAACACTGGTCGCCACACTCAACTCTACAGCCGGAATGAAGCTCGCACGGTGGGCACGCACTGCCGATGATGGCACCAGTTGTCGGCGCGACGGGAGGATCAATGCCGAGGCGGGAGTCGGTTCGCCCCATTCACCACCAGTAACAGCGGATTATCAGTGATTCCCAGTTGTCTCCGATGAAAGTTTCTAAAACTATTCCGTGTAAAATGATCACTTACAGAGGCGGGTTTTGGCGGTGATCCTCAGCTCTCTCCATCAAGGTGGCTCTTCACAAAATTAATCCACTTCTTCTTGATGTAATCGTTTTTTCGGAAATTTAAATAAGGACACCGATCTGTTTTGTACGTTATCCGGTAATTGCATCCAGGTACTACGCATTTCTGTGACGAAGGCATAGCTAGCTAGCAATCTGTAGGCTGTTACTAATAATAGTCCAGCAGCAGCTCGAGGGGCTCCAGTGCGTCATCAGTAGGGCGTGTTCATAGCCTCAGGATCCAGTGCGTCGATCAAGTAAGGGGCGTGTCCACACTCGAGGCTCAGTGCGTCATCAAATAGCGGCGTTGTACCATGATCAGGGACTCCAGTGCGTTCATCAAGTGGGGCTGTCCAGAGTTCTGTGTGCTTCAGGGTACTTCAAGTTAAAGGGCTGTCCATGAGCTCAGGCTCCGTGCGTCATCAAGTAGGTCTGTCCAGCAGCTCGGGTCCATGCGTCATCAAGTAGGCGTGTCCATAGCTCAGGCTCCAGCTCATAAGTAGGTTTCCATGACTCAGGCAGTGCGTCATCAAGTAGGCGTGTCAATAGGCTCCCGTGCGTCATCAGTAGGCGCATACTCAGGCTCATCGTCATCGACCCTTTAGCCGCCGAAATCCGAAATGCAACGTGAAACGTTTAACGTCTACTCCACAATCGTACTAAGTTACATCTTTGATATTTTTAGTGATACATCTAACATTTATAATGTGTTTAGATTTTTTGAAATGCTTACAGACTTTAAGTACTAAAGCTGTATCTTACTTACTCGATATTATTTTTCTTTTATTCCACTTTACTTCAGTACATTCGATGAGTTAATACTTTACTGATAAATTTTATGTGCTGCACGTTACTCTTACAATTAAAATGTTCGAATATCAACCCAATCACTGCCAAGCGGTAGATGCTCTGTCCAGTTGATGAAACTGGCTCGTCATTGAGCGAATCAAGCGATCAGGAAGAGTGCGCGTGCTCCGCTCTGCTGCCTGCCTCCAGTGAGAACACTTCAGATTTGTTAGGTTTTTTTCGAGATGGAAGAACCAGAAACACCACCTTCAACTTCGAGTGATCGTGGCGGTGTTTTCATTTGTCGGAGTGAAAGATAATTCATATAGAATGTGCGAGGACGTCGACGCACTGAATCGTTCTTTGTTTTTAATAGTTGAAAGTTACTATTAAATTTAATGTTATTAGCCTACCTTGACAAACTATACATCATTAAAAAGATATGACTCACGTTTCAGTATTTGACCACTATTTTATTCTGAGAAACGTATAGTGACATTTATTTCTTATTTTGTGTCAGGAGTAATGATAAAATGAGTCGATAACTTTAATATGAATTATGAGCGTCAGCTGCTCCTATTAAAAAAAACCCTCCTGTGTAGTCGTCATGAAAGCGCTTGACCAAACAATGTCGCTCGGGCCTTTAGCTTGTGCAGTTAAATGAATAGATTTTCATAGATTTACGTCAGATGTCTTTAGAGAGGAATAATATTTATTGGATTTATACCCAAAATTGGCCGATGTAATCATTATGAGCTTTGGATAGGGCGCCCTGTGCACATTTAGCAGGGAAAAAAAGGTGAGATACTTTACTACATAATACAATACTTGTACTTTTACTTTCAGTACTTGAGTAGTAAATTTGTTTAAAAAACTACTTGCAATACTTAAGTATAATTTTTTTTTGAATACTTTAGTACTTCCACTTAAGTATGGTGCTTAAAGAGCACTTCAACTTCTACTCAAGTCACTTTTTTGTAGAGCACTTGTACTTTTACTCAAGTCTGTGTCTCTTGTACTTATACTTTGATAGCTAATGGTTTATACTGTACAAAATGTATATTCTATACCCTTACACATGAACCTGACCCTTAAGCTAACGCATCCTCTCACAACAACCAACCACACACACACACACACACACACACACACACACACACACACACCACACACACACACACACACACACACACACACACACACACACACACTCACGTGTAGAGAATAAGGACTCGGCTTCCTCTGCCTCACGTTGTTGCAGTTAAGGAAGTCCAGGTTGTAAAGGCCTTGAGATTGCGAGCTCATGATGAGACGAAACTGAGACCGAGAGAAAGCAGACCGTTAACTGATGTTGTGAACTTTTTCCTTGCAGAAAAGTTAGAAGCTCAGGAGACCAGGAGACAATGGACGTTTTCCAAGCAGAAGTTCTTTATTGCTGGTAGCTGCAGTCATTCCAACATCGTCTGAATTAAAGTAACTGTACATGGTATATTATAGGCATTTTAGGAGGAGGGACTTGTGGAGGTGGAGACAAATTCAAACAAAGCATGCAAATGTAGTAGAACACACCCTACTCTGAGGGCATTACCAATCCAATGGAATCAGCATAACTATTCAAATGCTGATAGTGGCCAGGAACTCTGGTTCCTTAGAGCCATCCCAGAGCCATTAAAGACAAAAGGTGAAAGGCTCAGTGATCAGACTCATTTAACTTACAATGGAGAAAAACAGGATTTGCCAGATTCTCTTGCTGGAAACTGTTTCACAGCTGATATCATTTACATTCCACCCTTAAATGTTACATTCAATGTACAGATATTTCTCAGTTTATATACTATTGTACTGGAACCTAAATTAAACATTTTGATAAATTTGTATTTCATCACTGACATCATCAGTGTGTGTGTGTGTGTGTGTGTGTGTGTGTGTGTGTGTGTGTTGTGTGTGTGTGTGTGTGGTGTGTGTGTGTGTGTGTGTGTGTGAAAGCAGTGTTTCTCACGCTAAACTTGTAGGATTCTCCGTGTTGTTCCAGTTCCAGTGTCTTCCCGTTCAAACTCTCCACCTGATTCACCATCAATGACAAACAGACAAGAGTTTAAACTAGGGATGCAACGATACCGCTTTTTCAAAACCGATCCGATCCGATACCAAAATTCTGAGTATCGGCCGATACCAATCCGATACCAGTGCAGTTTTTTTTTAAATCAAGTATAATTTCTATAACTCTGTGTGTTGAACTGATAATCACTCTTTGTGTGTTAAACACAATCTACTTAATACAGACAACTTCATTATAGAGAAAAACAACAAATCCCAAAAATATATGATCATAATCTATGACAAAAATGCTATTATAAACTAGATTAGTGGATAATTCAGCAGTAAAATTTAGTCTAGAAAAATCACAAGTGCACAATTATTGTATAAAATCTGAACATTTAGTGAAAAAAAACATTTAGTGGGTAACACTAAATTTCGTAAAACGTTACACATTGCTCTTTGTATTGTTGTAAAATACATTAATGAAAAACAAGACAACAAAAATCAAAAAGATTAATTATTAAAAATAGCCTAGGCTACTATAAGATTGAGACATGTTTTAAATGCATAGCACAGCTGTTTAACGAGTCAGCAACATATGATAGATAGGACAGAACAAGAAAGGCTATTAATAATCTTTCATTGCGCAAAAGTATTATGATATGAAAGGCTCAATACAGTGTGAAACGTGCTGCCCTCAGCGCAATGATGCGCTTGAAGCAACACGGAGTCACAGCCAGTGTTGCCAGGTCCGTGTGCCTGCACTGTTTCCGCGGGTTGTTTGTGTAACTTTAGTGCACGCGGGTTGACGCGATTGTTTTACCCACTGGAACATGATTGTTATTGAGGAAACACCCGGGAACGCTATTTGACTATTTTTGGTCGTGATTGGGTTAGTTTTGATGAGCATTGGGCTGGTATTGTTGTGCAGACCTGGCAACCCTGGTCACAGCGCGCAGCTCTTCGTGTCCGCAATCCGGATTGAAAAGTTCAAGGCACAAAGGAAATACATATTGATGCGTAGTGTATTATACAGTATCTATCTATGCAATAGTTTATTCAGCCTTTACGTTTTAACAGTTTTAAATTTCAGTCACTATGCGTGTGAAGAACAATTATAATCTCTGACTCTACTCTAGTGCTGTGATCTAACAGACACCCTGATTTAGTTACAGCAATAAAGTCCAGCAATATAAAGTTGTTTTATCCGAAACCATAGAGCTTTATCTACAGATCAAGTATAATAATAGTAACATTGAATCATCTTAGAGAGTGTTTCATCATGCTGACTGTCGTAACCGAACGCGACGCGCTGTTTGAATGCTGAATGGAGAATGACGAGAGCTGCAGTGGAGGAAAAAAGTGTACGTGATCTTGAATTTAATTACTTAAATATTAATTTATATCTCACATTATAATGTCTTCAGAACACTTATAAGATAGTGGACGAAAACTTTATGGTGCTTTATAATGTTTTTGTGCCTTTTGTGGGGCTTAACAATAACACAATAGTATACGCACAATATCTTCTGACCGATACCCGATCCGGCAAAAATGGCAGTATCGGAGCCGATACCGATACTGAGTATCGGATCGATGCATCCCTAGTTTAAACTAGGTTATACAGCAGAAAGCTATAGAACATGAGCTGTGTGCTGTCAGTATTGTCGGGTACGGACCGGTTTGCTGGCGCTGCTGCTCACAGGAGCTTTGGTCGGATTCTGTGACGTTTCCTTCAGTTTCCTGGTTTCATCTCCACTCTTCTCTTCTTTCTGCCCCTCGCCGGCTGACTCTTCTCTTCTGCTCCTCGCTGAGACACAGTCATCAACACCCGTCACACACACTCGCACACACACACACACGCGCACACGACCACACGACGCACGCACGCACGCACACGCACGCACGACCACGCACGCACGCACGCACGCACGCACGCACGCACACTCACACGCACACACACACACACACACACACACACACACACACACTCACACACTCACACACGTTTTAACCTTTTCCTCCTTCTGTCTTCTGCTTCAGTCTGGACTCCAGCACGATGTCCAAATTGTCCGAGGTGTTTCACATGCACACTGAACACAAACACAATCACATACACGATCACTATCACTATCAATATCAATATCACAATCACTTTCACTATCAATATCAATATCACAATAACTATCACTATCAATATCACAATCACTTCACTATCATATCACAATAACTATCACTATCAATATCACAATCACTTTCACTATCAATATCAAAATCACAATCACTTTCACTATCAATATCACAATCACTTTCACTATCAATATCAAAATCACAATCACTTTCACTATCAATATCACAATCACTTTCACTATCAATATCACAATCACAATCACTTTCACTATCAATATCACAATAACTATCACTATCAATATCACAATCACTTTCACTATCAATATCACAATAACTATCACTATCAATATCACAATCACTTTCACTATCAATATCAAAATCACAATCACTTTCACTATCAATATCACAATCACTTTCACTATCAATATCACAATCACAATCACTTTCACTATCAATATCACAATAACTATCACTATCAATATCACAATCACTTTCACTATCAATATCAAAATCACAATCACTTTCACTATCAATATCACAATCACTTTCACTATCAATATCACAATCACTTTCACTATCAATATCACAATAACTATCACTATCAATATCACAATAACTATCACTATCAATATCACAATCACAATCAATATCACAATCACTTTCACTATCAATATCACAAACGCAAGCACAAACAAAATCACAAATGCAATCACAATCACAACAACACAAACAATCACAACCAAAAAAAAATCACAACCACAAACAATCACAACCACAAAAAAATCACAACCACTCACAATCACAACCACAAAAACAATCACAAACACAATCAAACACAAACACAAACAATCACAATCACTCGCAATCACAACCACAAAAAAAATCACAATCACAAAAAAAATCACAATCGCAAACAATCACAATCACAACAACCACAAACAATCACAATCACTCGCAATCACAACCACAAACACAAACAATCGCAATCACAATCGAAATTTCAACCACAAACGCAATCACAACAACAATCACAAACAATCACAACCACAAACGCAATCACAACAACAATCACAAACAATCACAAAGACAAACGCAATCACAACAATAATCACAAATAGGGATGTAAACGGTTAATCGATTATCGATTAACTGTCGACAAGAATTTACTCGATTAAATTAAATTAATTGTCGGCTAATTGAACATTGCGAACGTGACACGAGATTCTCAAGCGAGAGACCTGAAACAAACTTGAGGCGGCAAAAAAAGAAACCAAACATGAGGCGGTCAAAACAGAGTGGACTAGCAGCTATACAGCGTACTAACCTCGAAAATCCAGCTGTATTCTAACAATAACTTTCATCAACACTCCCGTTTCTCCCGGGTTCACACCTCGTTTCTCCCGGGTTTCTCCCATTTTTTAGCCCTATCTCGAGGCGCCTCATGTTTGTCTAATGTTGACCAGTTTCCAGATTGTATTAAATGCATTATATTCACACAATCCACAGACCATTTACAATTTCAACCTGTGTATTACCTCAACCTGGCAACCTATAACCCAGTTGTGCAGTTGCGGAAAGTTTAACAAGCCGATAGACATGATGGCAGGTGAAGGCGGTGTCCCCGCAAAGAAACTGAAGTACAGTTTGTAACGTGTTGCTTCAGGAAGATTAGGGATAGCTCACAGTCACAACTGTTATTGCAGTGGCCAGACAGACTCACGGAGGCGATTGGCATCTCACAACTCGCACTTTATTCCCAATCTAACTCGTGTCGCCTAACTGTCTGTCACACGTTCTACCGTCCACTTCGTTACTTAATAAACAAAATAAGATAAAAAATTAGCATCAAACTGAAATTACCCGCATACATGGGGTGTTCGAGGCGCACGGCACATACAATACAGACTGCCGACAGTTCAACAGGGCGCGCGCAGCTCTTAAAGGGGCCACACCTTATTTCCACTCGTTACAAGTTGTAAATTTGACTCCCCCCCCCTCAGCCTATGTTACTGCTGCTAATGTTTCAAGTCTTTCATATAAGTAGTTTACCAGATAGATTATTATAGGCTTAATATAGTGTAGGCTAAGCCTATCCATATAGATATTTATTTAAAATTTATTTTATGTTGCTTAATGTTTCACATGCAACAGTGCACAATTATTTTTTATTTATATTTAATTTTCTGTGCATCATTTACATCATCAACTACATAAATGCCATTATCTGTACCGTATCCCAACTGTTACAATAAAGCATCAATTGAGCAATATAACTAATTTGTATTCGGTATAAGCAATATTTTTATGTTAAAGACACTATTGATACCGTGAGAAATTTACATTCTCAGGAAAATAGCCACTTATCAGTTAATCAATCGATAAGGTCGATCAACTAATGATTAATGAATTAATCGATAATTTGCATCCCTAATCACAAACGATCGCAATCACAACCACAAACACAAAGAATCACAACCACAAACAAATCGCAATCACAATCGATTCACAACCACAAACTATCGCAATCACAAACAATCGAAATCACAACCACAAACAATCACAACAACTGCAATCACAACCAAAACCACAAACATAAACAATCACAACCGCAATCACAATCACAACAAATCACAACCACAAACGCAATCAAACACAAACGCAATCAACACAAACGCAATCACAATCACAAACGCATAATCACAATCACAACCAAACGCAATCACAACCACAAACGCAATCAAAAGACAAACACAATCACAACCACAAACGCAATCACAACCACAAACGCAATCAAACACAAACGCAATCACAATCACAACCACAAACGCAATCACAACCACAAACGCAATCAAACACAAACGCAATCGCAATCACAACCACAAACGCAATCACAACCACAAACGCAATCAAAAGACAAACGCAATCACAACCACAAACGCAATCAGAACCACAAACGCAATCAAACCACAAACGCAATCACAACCACAATCAACCAAACGCAATCACAACCACAAACGCAATCAAACACAAACGCAATCAAACCACAAACCAATCAAACACAAACGCAATCACAATCACAACAATGCAATCACAACCACAACGCCAACACAATCGCAATCAAACAAACTCACACACAACGCAATCACAACACAAACAATCACAACACAACGCAATCACAACCGCAATCACAACTGCAATCACAATCACAAACCAAAACCACAAACATAAACCAATCACAACGCAATCACAACCACAAACAATCACAATCACAACCAATCACAACACAAACAACCAATCACAACCACAATCGCAATCACAACAACCAATCACAAACGCAAACACAACCACAAACGCAATCAAACACAAACGCAATCCACAAACGCAATCACAACCACACAAAACAATCACAAACACAATCACAACACACAATCACAACACAATCACAACACAAACGCAATCACAACAAAAACGCAATCACAACCACAAACGCAATCACAAACAAACGCAATCACAACCACAACGCAATCAACAACGCAATCACAACCCAATCACAACACAAACGCAATCACAACACAACGCAATCACAACACAATCACACCACAAAACAATCACAACCACAACAATCACAACGCAATCACAAACCAAAACAAGCATCATCAAACACAAACGCAATCAAACACACAAAACGCAATCACAACCACAAACGCAATCACAACCACAAACGCAACCACAAACCACAATCACAACACAAACAAAACGCAATCACAACACAACACAAACGCAATCAACACAAACGCAATCACAACACAATCACAACACAAACGCAATCACAACCACAATCACAACGCAATCACAACCACAAACGCAATCACAACCAACAAGCAATCACACCACAAACGCAATCAAAACAACGCAATCACAACCACAAACGCAATCAAACCACAAACGCAATCAAACACAAACGCAATCACAACCACAATCACAAATGCAATCACAACCAACAACACAATCAAACACAAACGCAATCACAACACAATCAATCAACAAACGCAATCACAACCACAAACGCAATCACAACCACAAACGCAATCACAACCACAAACGCAATCACAACAACAAACGCAATCACAACCACAAACGCAATCACACACCACACAAACGCAATCACAACACAAACGCAATCACAACCACAATCACAAACGCAATCACAACCACAAACGCAATCAAACACAAACGCAATCACAACCACAAACACAATCAAACACAAACGCAATCACAACACAATCCAAACGCAATCACACAACCACAACTGCAATCAACAACTCAAACACAAACAATCACAACCACAACGCAATCACAACCACAAACCAATCACAATAACAACCCAATCACAAACCGCAAATCACAAACTGCAATCACAATCACAACCAATCACAACAAACACATAAACCAAAATCACAACCACAACGCAATCACAACCACAAAACAAATCACAATCACAACCAAACGCAATCACAACCACAAAACAATCACAACAACGCAATCACAACCACAACGCAATCCAATCCAACACAACAATCACAACACCAAACACAACCACAATAACGCAATCACAACCACAAACGCAATCACAATCACAACACAACCACAAACAACAATCACAAACCAACACATCACAAACCAATCAACCAACCACAAACGCAATCACAACCACAAACGCAATCACAACCAACAAAACGCAATCACAACCACAAACGCAATCACAACACACACGCAATCACAACCACAACGCAATCACAACAACCAATCACATCCCAAACCACAAAATCGCAATATCACAACCACAATCGCAATCACAATCCACAATCACAATCACAACCACAAACAATCACAATCACAACAATCACATACGCAATCACAACCACAACGCAATCAAACACAAACGCAATCAAACACAAACGCAATCAAACCCAAACGCAATCACAACACAAACGCAATCAAAAAACACAATCACAACCACAAACACAAACGCAATCACAATCACAACCACAAACGCAATCAAACACAAACGCAATCACAACCACAATCACAACCACAAACGCAATCACAACCACAATCACAAACGCAATCACAACCACAAACGCAATCACAACCACAAACACAATCAAACACAATCGCAATCACAACCACAAACGCAATCACAACTGCAATCACAATCACAACCACAATCACAACCGCAATCACAACCACAAACACAATCAAACGCAATCGCAATCACAACTACAAACACAATCAAACGCAATCGCAATCACAACCACAAACGCAATCACAACTGCAATCACAACACACAAACACAAACAATCACAATCACAACACACACAAACAATCACAATCACAACCACAAATGCATCACAACCACAAACGCAATCACAAACACAATCAAACACAAACGCAATCACAACCACAAACGCAATTACAACTGCAATCACAATCACAACCACAAACAATCACAACCACAATCACAACCACAAACAATCACAATCTATCGCAATAACAACCGCAATCACAAACAATCGAAATCACAACCACAAACAATCACTACCACAAACTAGGGATGCTCATATTGACCGTTTAACCGTTAACCGAAAGTAAAATTTTTGACCGATTAATACTATCAGTTAAACGTTTAAAAAAAAAAAATAATATTAAAGCTTTTTTATATATAAATTTGCTTCATGGTTAAATAAAAAACATACTATATATAGCCAATATTTGTCGTTCGCGAACGATCCGTTCATTGAGTGAATCATAAATGCGTTCTATAGGCCTATGGGCCAACTCACTGGGCGCGTCGATATGCGCAACCACACGCGCCAACAGACATATTCTCCCTAATCAAGCAAAATGAAGCGAGGAAAAGTAGTAGCTACTATGTGGGCAGAAAGGGCGACAAAGTTACTTGCAAAATATGCTACGGGGTATTAAAGTAACACCAGGTAAAATTTAACTTTTGCTCTCGGGGTCCCCCCCTACAGTTGGGAAACAGTATTGTCCTCTACTTACTGTCGTAAACCGTCATGAATGTAGCACATGCATTTGTTGACATCCATGATAGCCGTGAACACTGTAGGAGGAGGTCACATGCAGCTGTTCTGCTAGCTTGCGTCGCCTGTGAAATGTCTTCATCCCAGGTACAGTGGCATATATTTCAGCATGTCATATGAATATAATTTCATGGGTTTTTTTTTTTTCTAACGACAAATGATCGTGATGCTCACGTTTACAAGCCAGCATCATTATAGTAGCCTAGTCTAGCGTATTGGTTACCGTTTTACTGAATCTATACTTCAATGCAATGTTTGAGTGGTAGATAACCATATATCGTCAGTATTATAATATCAAGCTATATTATTATATCAATAATGCGCGCGCGCGTGCGTATTAATGCGTAGGCTACTCTAGCACACACACGCAAGGTCTCTCGCTCTCTCTCTCTCTCCCTCTCTGTCCTGCACGCGTGTAATTAATGCGTACTCTAGCACACACACGCAAGGTCTCTCGCTCTCTCTCTCTCCCTCTCTGTCCTGCGCGCGTGTAATTAATGCGTACTCTAGCACACACACGCAAGGTCTCTCGCTCTCTCTCCCTCTCTGTCCTGCACGTATTCAATTTAATAAGTCGGGACACTAAAATTAGAGTTGAAATACGGGACTGTCCCGGGAAAAACGGGACGTCTGGTCAGGTCACCCTAGCTAGTATGCAAGCAATATACTTACTAGTAAGCATGACAGCCAAGTCCGCATCGGTCAGGCACCCCTCCTCCTCCTTCAGCTCACGCCAGCGAGAAAACGCTGGCCCAATGTTGATCCTTGTTCTGCCTTTAACGCGATCACTTTCTCTTTTTGCTTTGCTCCGATAAAACCTTTGCTTTCTTGTTTTTCTGTGCTGCTTCGGCCATGACTATAACATTTGGCTCGCACGTCCGATTTTAAGGAAGTGGGGGCGGTGGTGGAAGTGACGTATATGCCGTAAAGCAGTCGAATTTTGTAGTTCTCTTTGTTCGCCGGTTACTACCCGAAACCCGAAGTTTAAAAGTACGATTAAAACGCTACAGACCCCGTCAGGCTATGGCAGACGTGTCATTCAACCTATTGTAAGTCGATGTACCATCACAAGAGACATGGAAATATATTATGAAGGTTGAAAAGTTACCCGGTGCTGCTTTAAAATAAAGCAATAGTGCAAGTAGCCTACAATGCAATATCACTTGCTTAGCAAACACCCACAAGCAAATGAAATCGGGTTATTCCAGCGAGACGTTATCTCTGTGTTCCCGAACATCTGTGCCATCGGAGACAGTGTTTTCTGCCGCGGGTCTAACAGTCCACAGGCTGCGCTCCAGACTTACACAACTACAGCATGTAGACGGTAATGCTACTTTTTAAAATAAAAACTAGACAAGCTGTGGATTGAGGTAGGCCTGCTATTTTTATTTGACGGAAAAACGTAGTCTGATGGAGAAAAACAAAAGCCGGTTTTTCAACACTTAAAACTTTTTTTTTTGTCATCGTAATTTGTTAATTATTTAAGCTAAAAATATATAGATTTATTGTAGGCTTATTGTATGTTTTTTATTTATATTATTTTATTCTGTTTTTCTCTGCAGTCAGAAATGCGGCCGGTGCGTGGAAATTTGATCTGAATCCAGGTTCTGTTGTTGATCTGTTCTGTATGCTGCTGTTTGCACTTTGCACGTTAAAATATACCCTTTGATTTAAAGGGTACCTATCATGGAATTTTGAAAATTACCTTTCATGTAGTGTGTAACATAGATCTAAGTGAACAAAAACATCCTGCAAAGTTTTAAATATGAAAGTTCACCGTATACAAAGTTATTGTCTCTCAAAAGTAAGAGTCGACTCTGAGTCGCTGATATGAATCAATAGACAAACGATGCTTTCTCTCTAACTTTCGTACGTCACTTGTACAAGTTATTTGAATTCGACACGCCCACTCAGTGCGCGCGCCGAGCAGACAGAGAAACCTGACAACATCATGTCGACGAGACTCTGTTCTGAAGTGCGAATCAAAAGGAAACTTTTTTTTTCACTGTCCAGGGACGAGCATGTGAAGACTCAGTGGCTAGAGTTTATATTTACAACTATACCACACAAGTATAGCCACCTTGAGCTGTGTTCACGTTATTTTAACCCTGTAAGACCCAAATATAGAAAAAAAAGAAAAAAAATTTTTTTCACCTGTCAGATGTTGTTGTAGGAGGCCTCTGATGCAAATAATAAAGGATTTTTTATAAAATTATGTTTTAGTAAGTTTTTAAGGAAACGTTGTAATATTGCAACGTTGGGCCTATTGGGTAGCAGAATTTCAGCATTTGCACTCACACTGTCAGAACAAATATACAGAACTACTAAGGGCTCATTTGAAGTGTGGATTGCTTACACAGCACCATAACAGTAAATATTATGAATAATAAAAATAATAATAATCACCCAACAGTAATATTTTTATTAATTATAATTTAGTAAAAATAAACATAAAATATAAATATGAAATACAAAACAGATTGAAAACTGTCACAGAAACAGTGTCCAGTGTTCACTTGCAATGGTAGTCCCAAAAGCAGTTCCTTTCCTCTGAAAAGCAGTGACGGACATTGCACTTCCTGCAGAGCGTATTCAAATATACTTTTTTCAGTGTCTGCAGGGTCCTCTCATTCTGAAATGAAAATAATAGTTATAATAGTTAGAGTATGTTTAAGTATAAATAATTTATATGTAAATGAATCCTATTTATGTGATACATTCCACTGAAGTCTAGGACTGGGACAGTTACCGCATTACCGCGGTCATGTGACGCCTACCGCGGGTCAGGCCAAAAGCATTGGCCTGCACATGTGTGCACGTTGTGTCCCGTGACATGGATTAATTGATTCTAAGGACATGGACTATGTCTAATGACATTGTGTCTTCCATGGATTCAAGGTTTTCTAAACAAAACTTATCAAAAGATGGAGCAAATCCGACCTTTTGCGAGTTGTGGAGCGCAATGTTCCATGACACATAATAACATTACATTCGTATGTATGCGTGGATAGGCTATTATTTCATCCGCAACCACATCACAAAATTCATCATCCGTCCGGCATCATCCGCTCCAACGTTTTTTGACTAATTTTCAAAACCGCCATCCGCTGATTGTGTTAAGGTCTATGGGCAATGTGAGGCGCTGCTGCCGGGAGGCTAGAAAGCTATCGGCTGTTCTAGAAAGGAGACTGATCCAATGCAGCAAAGATATTTAAGGCTAAAGTAGTATAGCATATTAGCTGTTATATCCCCAGAATATCATCATGAACTCTGTCTCCGATCTGCGCACAGGGACAAAAATAAATAAATAAATAGCCTAAATAAAACGCACATCGGCAAACCTGACCTTACCTGACTAGGCTACTGTACAATTTTATCATTTCATTTAGAATTTTGTTTAAAAGTAGACATTTCAAGCTTTCCATTTATTTCTTATATATCAAATATAGGACTTGCCTATACGCTGAGTTTAGTTTTATTTATGGGAGGCTCCAGTTCCAGTATTTAACGCGGTTTACCGCTATACCGCGGAATTTCTTGCTTCTCAACCGCGGTCAGAAAAAATCCATACCGTCCCAGCCCTACTGAAGTCACACATTTCTAAAAGGAATATACAAACCCCCAGGCCTCTTACATCCCCACATTCCAGAACATTAACACCTGTCCCTGAACAATGGACCATCAAACCCCCATACGTCTGAACATCCACACCTGTCCTAGAATAACCATCCTCCAAAGCACTCCACAAACACTGTCTGCCTTGCTACAAGCAGATATTTGGGCAAACAAACAAAGCCCAGATAAATAAAAAAAAACAGTTAACTATATATACTGCTAACATACAGGAACAATTTCAAATACTGGTTATGAAAGGACTTGAAACACTGCAACCAGAAATAATTTATTCATTTTAAAATGATTAAAATCTGATCTAAACTGAAAATTATAACAAATAACACATTTAGATGTTGTGAATCATCAAATACATTATATTTCTGTACGTATTTATCCTGTATGTTAACATTTGAGAAGTTAATGCCTCCATGTAATGTTCAAGGTGAGCATGCTATTTTGACTACCATTATATCCCAACGTTGTAAAATTACAACAAAGACATAACAAGCTAAAAATCTAATTTGATGCATGCATTCCACAATAACCAAATATTTACATGAACTAGACATTCTAACAATCACAAAAAAAAATATTTCTGGGGTTTTACTTACTTTAATGTTGAGATATCCAGTCCAATGGAACAAGGAGATGCGCTTCCAGGAAAGTTTGCAGGTTGCATGAGTTCATGACCTTATGGCAAGACCTATATACATATTTACCATCAAATGGCATTGTGAGGCTAAACAATAGGACCCATTGGCTATATAAATGTGGTCTTTCAAAAAAAAAAAAATTTGCAGATGTGTTTTTTGAAGAGCTAAAAGTGATGTTGTAATTTTACAACCACGGGTCTTACAGGGTTAATGAGGATCGCTTCACAAACACAAATGCTTTCAAGTGTGGATTCGCGAGTCGCCTGATACTGAAGGAACGTTCAATACCAAGTTTATTTGGATCAGCTTCCTCCTCCGAATCATAACCTGTAAGTACTATTAATAATTGCTGCTTTTATGTGTGTGTGTGTGTGTGTGTGTGTGTGTGTGTTTGTGTGTGTGTGTGTGTGAGAGAGTGAGAGTTACGCTCAGCAGCTTCTAGGTCTCCAATGTCATTTTTTTTGTTTTTTGAAATATGTGAAATTATGTGAAGCGTATTGTAGTACTGCAGTGCTTTATCAATGGTGTTAGAGGTGTTAGAGAGGCCAGCAGGGGGTGCTATCCCTGTGGTCTGTGTGGGTCCTAACACCCCAGTATAGTGACGGGGACACTATACTGTCTAAATAGCACCGTCCTTCGGATGAGACGTTAAACTGAGGCCCTGACTCTCTGTGGTCACAAAAAATCCCAGGATGTCTTTCGAAAGAGTAGGGGTGTAACCCCGGCATCCTGGCCAAATTTGCCCCTTGGCCTCTGTCCATCATGGCCTCCTAATAATCCCCATATATACTGATTGGCTTCATCACTGTCTCCTCTCCACCAGTAAGCTGGTGTGTGGTGGGCGTTCTGGCGCAATATGGCTGCCGCCGCATCATCCAAGTGGATGCTGCACATTGGTGGTGGTTGAGGAGATTCCCCCCCTTCTATGTAAAGCGCTTTGAGTGTCCAGAAAAGCGCTATATAAATGTAATGAATTATTATTATTATTATTATTATCAATATGTTTAAGCTTTGGGCTAACGCAAAATATAACTGACTGCGTCATCTGACCAATCACCGCCGATTAGCGTCACGCAAAGGAGGGGTTTGGACAAATGAGTCGTCAAACGAATCATTAGGGAGTCGGTGAGCAAATCAGGTAAAAATAAATGCATATTATAAGACAACAAAAGTGTTTTTTGTCATTGCATGCATGTAAAACTGTTGTTGGGGACTCCCAGAACATTATTAGGAACATTTTATATGCCATAATAGGTACCCTTTAATGGCATCTTTTTATGAATAAAGGTCAGTAGACCTATCACTGATACAGCTATTGATGTCGGCGCGCACCGTTACGGACTAGTCCATAATAGGTGCCATTTAACATATTTTTTTGGCATTTTTAATGGGTCACAGACACGCGTCAATTTTATTTTTATTTAATGCCAATTATATAATCTTATCAGTTAACGGTTAATAATCGATTAACGAGTGGCGGTTGTCGGTCAGGAAAATTAACCGAAATGAGCATCCCTAACCACAACCGCAACAACCACAAACGCAATCACAAACACAACCAACGCAAACTCACAACAATCAACCAAACGCAATCACAACCACAAACCACAAACCACAAACCAAACCAATCACAACCACAACACAACACAACGCAATCAAACACACAAACGCAATCACAAGCACAATTACAATCACAAACGCAATCACAACCACAAACACAAACGCAATCACAACCACAAACACAAACGCAATCACAACCACAAACGCAATCACAAGCACAATTACAATCACAAACGCAATCACAACCACAAACACAAACGCAATCACAACCACAAACGCAATCACAACCGCAAACGCAATCACAACCACAAACACAAACACAAACGCAATCACAACCACAAACACAAACGCAATCACAACCGCAAACGCAATCACAACCACAAACGCAATCACAACCACAAACGCAATCACAACCGCAAACGCAATCACAAACACAAACACAAACGCAATCACAACCACAAACACAAACGCAATCACAACCACAAACACAATCACAACCACAAACGCAATCACAAACACAAACGCAATCACAACCACAAGCGCAATCACAACCACAAACACAACCACAAACGCAATCACAAGCACAATTACAATCACAAACGCAATCACAAACACAAACGCAATCACAAACACAAACGCAATCACAACCACAAACGCAATCACAACCACAACCACAAACACAAACGCAATCACAACCGCAAACGCAATCACAACCGCAAACGCAATCACAACCACAAACGCAATCACAACCACAACCACAAACGCAATCACAACCACAAACACAACCACAAACGCAATCACAACCACAAACACAAACGCAATCACAACCACAATCACAAACACAAACGCAATCACAACCACAAACGCAATCACAAGCACAATTACAATCACAAACGCAATCACAAACACAAACGCAATCACAAACACAAACGCAATCACAACCACAAACGCAATCACAACCACAACCACAAACACAAACGCAATCACAACCGCAAACGCAATCACAACCGCAAACGCAATCACAACCACAAACGCAATCACAACCACAACCACAAACGCAATCACAACCACAAACACAACCACAAACGCAATCACAACCGCAACCACAAACGCAATCACAAGCACAATTACAATCACAAACACAAACGCAATCACAACCACAAACGCAATCACAATTACAATCACAAACACAAACGCAATCACAACCACAATCACAAACACAAACGCAATCACAACCACAAACGCAATCACAAGCACAATTACAATCACAAACGCAATCACAAACACAAACGCAATCACAAACACAAACGCAATCACAACCACAAACGCAATCACAACCACAACCACAAACACAAACGCAATCACAACCGCAAACGCAATCACAACCGCAAACGCAATCACAACCACAAACGCAATCACAACCACAACCACAAACGCAATCACAACCACAACCACAAACGCAATCACAACCGCAACCACAAACGCAATCACAAGCACAATTACAATCACAAACACAAACGCAATCACAACCACAATCACAAACACAAACGCAATCACAACCACAAACGCAATCACAACCACAAACGCAATCACAACCACAAACACAACCACAAACGCAATCACAACCGCAACCACAAACGCAATCACAAGCACAATTACAAACACAAACGCAATCACAAACACAATCACAAACACCAACGCAATCACAAACACAAACGCAATCACAAACACAATCACAAACACAATCGCAATCAATGAAAATTGCATGAAAAATCATGCCAAATCAAAATATCATACGAGTCAAAATTATGATAATGGGTTAGGGTTATATATTATATATTATATTATATATTATATATAGGGCAAATATATTTGATATTACAGTAAAAATTCTAACAAAGTTATAATTATGACAAAAAGGCCTGGTTCACACCCCAAAACACCAGCTTAAACAATTTTTTGTTACTCCTGCATTTTATTATAGCTACCGAATGTCCTGTTTTTTTTTTTTTGTACTTGATTGCAATAAATTTTTGTTGAAAAAAAATGAGAATCGTGTAAGAGAATCGTGATCTCAATTCCCATGGTGAAAAATGGTGATTCACATTTTAGCAAGAATCGTGCAGCCCTAGTAATAATTATGACATTATTATTATTTATGTTTTGTCTATGACAAAAAATATAATTTTTATCTCATAATTTTGACATCATAATTCAGATTTACCAAAGCATGCCTTGTTTTCTGACGTGGCAGCTGAGATCATGGGTTTGATTCGCAAGCAATGACGTGAAACTTTAGATAAATGCGTCAGCCGAATGACTTTATGCATCATATCAGCATCATTATCAACGGGTGAATCCCACTCACTCAGAATTAGGGTTGGGAATCGAAAACCGAACACTTGAGGTCAGGAATCAGATACTTGTTATAAAATTAATATTTCGATTCCTCTTATCGATTCCATTGTGAGCATTTTAATATGAGTTTAAAGCGTTCAAGCGTGAGAGGGTGTGTTTCTGTGTTCGTGTGTATCAGTATACTGGATCAGTGCAGCTCTTAAAGTGACAGCACTAATATTCCTGCGTCTCTATACACTAATCAAACACAAGACAGAGATTCTTCACTGAATAACTTTAACTATATTTGTAATGTATATTTTATTTATAAAGTGCAGTGTTATTTTACGTTTGGAATCGATAAGAAGAATCGAAATCAGAATTGTTCAAATTCAAATGATACCCAACACTACTCAGAATGTGACTTGTGGTTTTTAACGGTATATCCGTGTGTGTGTGTGTGTGTGTGTGTGTGTGTGTGTGTGGTGTGTGTGGTGTGTGTGTGTGTGTGTGTATGTGTGTGTGTGTGTCCAGAAACGGATGAAGCTTGTGTGTACCTGTGGTTCTCTGTGTCGATGATGAAGAGGATGACCTCATCTTCACTCTTGGGGTTCTTCAGCATGCACTCCTCCACCTCCTCACCCTAAAGAACGACACACACACACACACACACACAGTTCAGAAACACAAGGATGATCCGCACACACACAGAGTGAGAGAGAGAGAGAGAGAGAGAGAGAGAGAGAGAGAGAGAGAGAGAGAGTGTGGTGTGTGTGTGTGTGTGGTGTGTGTGTGTGTGTGTGTGTGTGAGACACTCACAGTGTAGGCCAGGATCCCGGTCACTCGAGACCGAGCCAAACTAAAGCCCACCTGAAACACACAGAAACACTTCATGATGAGTGATGACCAGATGTGGACAGTAACGAAGTACACTTTGAGTATCTGTAGTCAAGTACACTTTGAGTACATGTAGTCAAGTACATTTGAGTATCGGTAGTCAAGTACACTTTGAGTATCTGTAGCCGAGTACACTTTGAGCATCATTTGTAGAGTACACACTGAGTATCTGGTAGTCAAGTACACTCTGAGTATCTGTAGTCAAGTATACTTGAGTATCTGTAGTCAAGTACACACTGAGTATCTGTAGTCAAGTATACTTTGAGTATCTGTAGTCAGTACACACTGAGTATCTGTAGTCGAATAACACACTGAGTATCTGTAGTCTAAGTACACACTGAGTATCTGTAGTCGAATACACACTGAGTATCTGTAGTCGAGTACACTTTGAGCATCTGTAGTCGAGTACACACTGAGTATCTGTAGTCGAATACACACTGAGTATCTGTAGTCAAGTACACACTGAGTATCTGTAGTCGAATACACACTGAGTATCTGTAGTCAAGTACACTTTGAGCATCTGTAGTCAAGTACACTGAGTATCTGTAGTCGAATACACACTGAGTATCTGTAGTCAGTACACTTTGAGCATCTGTAGTCGAGTACACATGAGTATCTGTAGTCGAATACACACTGAGTATCTGTAGTCAAGTACACACTGAGTATCTGTAGTCGAATACACACTGAGTATCTGTAGTCAAGTACACACTGAGTATCTGTAGTCGAATACACACTGAGTATCTGTAGTCAAGTACACACTGAGTATCTGTAGTCAAGTACACTTTGAGTATCTGTAGTCAAGTACACACTGAGTATCTGTAGTCGAATACACAATGAGTATCTGTAGTCGAGTACACTTTGAGCATCTGTAGTCGAGTACACACTGAGTATCTGTAGTCGAATACACACTGAGTATCTGTAGTCAAGTACACACTGAGTATCTGTAGTCGAATACACACTGAGTATCTGTAGTCAAGTACACACTGAGTATCTGTAGTCGAATACACACTGAGTATCTGTAGTCGAGTACACTTTGAGCATCTGTAGTCGAGTACACACTGAGTATCTGTAGTCGAGTACACACTGAGTATCTGTAGTCGAGTATACTTTGAGCATCTGTAGTCGAGTACACACTGAGTATCTGTAGTCGAGTACACTAAGCATCTGTAGTGTCCTTATCTTAACCCTAGCCCTTGAGTTAGCCCTTAGCCCTAATAAGGTGAATAATAACCTTGGCACTTCTTAAAAACAAATGACACTTAACGACAATAAACATTAATAAAGATTAATAATAAAGTGTCACATCACACACACTTACCCACAAACACACATTCTCACACACGCAGACTTAAGCAGTGAAATTACTATCCCAAAACAGCAATTTATTTCATTACATCTTTAAATGTGCTTCAACTATGGCACTGGTTTGCTGCTGAGGTGGAGCGACGACAACTGGCCTTAAGTTGGCATGATTAGTAGATAAACCAAAAGAATTTAAATCATATTAGTTGGCTTAATTTATTCATCAAATATATATTCAGATATTTTCATGCTTAATTAATCCTGCTAAAAAGCATGCTTCTGTTTCTGTCACTGTTCATTCTATTGCTCTATCATATTTTATCTTCATTGAATAGCACAGCACATGTTTAGAGCTGCTCCAGCAGGGCTCAGTGCTGAGGATCGGGTCAGTGCTGAGGATCGGGTCAGTGCTGAGGATTCGGGTCAGTGCTGAGGATGGCATGCTGAGATCGGGTCAGTGCGAGGATCGGCAGTGCTGGATGGATCGTCGGGTCAGTGCTGAGGATCGGGTCAGTGCTGAGATGGCAGTGCTGAGGATCGCTCATCGGGCCAGTGCTGAGGATCGGGTCAGTGCTGAGGATCGGGTCAGTGCTGAGGATCGGGTCAGTGCTGAGGATCGGGTCAGTGCTGAGGATCGGGCCAGTGCTGAGGATCGGGTCAGTGCTGAGGATCGGGTCAGTGCTGAGGATCGGGCAGTGCTGAGGATCGGGTCAGTGCTGAGGATCGGGCAGTGCTGAGGATCGGGTCAGTGCTGAGGATCGGGTCAGTGCTGAGGATCGGGCCAGTGCTGAGGATCGGGTCAGTGCTGAGGATCGGCAGTGCTGAGGATCGGCAGTGCTGAGGATCGGGTCCAGTGCTGAGGATCGGGCAGTGCTGAGGATCGGGTCCAGTGCTGAGGATCGGGCCAGTGCTGAGGATCGGGTCAGTGCTGAGGATCGGGTCAGTGCTGAGGATCGGGTCAGTGCTGAGGATCGGGTCAGTGCTGAGGATCGGGCAGTGCTGAGGATCGGGCAGTGCTGAGGATCGGTCAGTGCTGAGGATCGGCGGTCAGTGCTGAGGATCGGGTCAGTGCTGAGGATCGGGTCAGTGCTGAGGATCGGGTCAGTGCTGAGGATGGGTCAGTGCTGAGTCGGCCAGTGCTGAGGATACGGGTCAGTGCTGAGGATCGGGTCAGTGCTGAGGATCGGGTCAGTGCTGAGGATCGGGTCAGTGCTGAGGATGGGCATGCTGAGGATCGGTCAGTGCTGAGGATCGGGCCAGTGCTGAGGATCGGGTCAGTGCTGAGGATCGGGTCAGTGCTGAGGATCGGGCCAGTGCTGAGGATCGGGCCAGTGCTGAGGATCGGGTCAGTGCTGAGGATCGGGCAGTGCTGAGGATCGGCTGAGAATCGGGTCAGTGCTGAGGATCGGTCCAGTGCTGAGGATCGGGCAGTGCTGAGGATCGGGTCATGTGCTGAGGATCGGGCCAGTGCTGAGGATCGGGCAGTGCTGAGGATCGGGTCAGTGCTGAGGATCGGGCCAGTGCTGAGGATCGGCGAGGATCGGCAGTGCTGAGGATCGGCCAGTGAGCATGAGGATCGGGTCCAGTGCTGAGGATCGGGTCAGTGCTGAGGATCGGGTCAGTGCTGAGGATCGGGCAGTGCTGAGGATGGGATTGGGCGTATGCTGAGGATCGGGTCCAGTGCTGAGGATCGGGCCAGTGCTGAGGATTGGGTCAGTGCTGAGGATTGGGTCAGTGCTGAGGATCGGGTCAGTGCTGAGGATCGGGTCAGTGCTGAGGATCGGGTCAGTGCTGAGGATCGGGCCAGTGCTGAGGATCGGGTCAGTGCTGAGGATCGGGTCAGTGCTGAGGATCGGGTCAGTGCTGAGGATCGGGTCAGTGCTGAGGATCGGGCCAGTGCTGAGGATTGGGCCAGTGCTGAGGATCGGGTCAGTGCTGAGGATGGGCCAGTGCTGAGGATCGGGTCAGTGCTGAGATCGGGTCAGTGCTGAGGATCGGGCCAGTGCTGAGGATCGGGCCAGTGCTGAGGATGGGTCAGTGCTGAGGATTGGGCAGTGCTGAGGATCGGGTCCAGTGCTGAGGATCGGGCCAGTGCTGAGGATCGGGCCAGTGCTGAGGATCGGTCAGTGCTGAGGATCGGGTCAGTGCTGAGGATCGGGTCAGTGCTGAGGATCGGGTCAGTGCTGAGGATTGGGTCAGTGCTGAGGATCGGGTCCAGTGCTGAGGATCGGGTCAGTGCTGAGGATTGGGTCAGTGCTGAGGATCGGGTCAGTGCTGAGGATCGGGTCAGTGCTGAGGATCGGGTCAGTGCTGAGATCGGGCCAGTGCTGAGGATCGGGTCAGTGCTGAGGATCGGGCCAGTGCTGAGGATCGGGTCCAGTGCTGAGGATCGGGCCAGTGCTGAGGATCGGGTCAGTGCTGAGGATCGGGCCAGTGCTGAGGATGGGTCAGTGCTGAGGATTGGGTCAGTGCTGAGGATCGGGTCAGTGCTGAGGATCGGGTCAGTGCTGAGTATCGGGTCAGTGCTGAGGATCGGGTCAGTGCTGAGGATCGGGTCAGTGCTGAGGATTGGGTCAGTGCTGAGGATCGGGTCAGTGCTGAGGATTGGGTCAGTGCTGAGGATCGGGTCAGTGCTGAGGATCGGGCCAGTGCTGAGGATCGGGTCAGTGCTGAGGATCGGGCCAGTGCTGAGGATCGGGTCAGTGCTGAGGATCGGGTCAGTGCTGAGGATCGGGTCAGTGCTGAGGATCGGGCCAGTGCTGAGGATCGGGTCAGTGCTGAGGATCGGGTCAGTGCTGAGGATCGGGTCAGTGCTGAGGATCGGGTCAGTGCTGAGGATCGGGTCAGTGCTGAGGATCGGGTCAGTGCTGAGGATCG
Source organism: Chrosomus eos (assembly GCA_036326025.1). NCBI lineage: Eukaryota > Metazoa > Chordata > Actinopteri > Cypriniformes > Leuciscidae > Chrosomus > Chrosomus eos. Next base: position 289,602 of record JAZAVI010001355.1, read on the forward strand.
GGTCGGTCAGTGCTGAGGATCGGGCCAGTGCTGAGGATCGGTCAGTGCTGAGGATCGGGTCAGTGGTACAAATGTTTAGACACCAGTGAAATAACAATTATTTAATCCAATTTTGATACTACAACAAAAACTACCAGCCTAATTAATTGAATTTAAAACATTATTAAAAGCAGTCAGTAACAAAATAAGAATAAATAATCGAATTACAAATAGGACAAATACAATATATCAAAGAAAAGCTACAAATGAAATAAACTGTTTTTAGAGTTTTTTCGGGTAGATTGGTAAATACATTTGAATAAAGTAATCAAATGAGAAAAATTCATTACTGTATAGCTAAATAAAATAGACGGATATTTTTGTAAAGTTGAAAAGGGTAGACTATTTAGTCAAGAGCAGTGAGTAATTTATTTGTCCTTTGTTTGATTAACATTAAAACACAGTAGCAGGTTTATTAAAGTGCCGCCCCTTTAAGACAGAAGGCACGGGCCGCATTTGAACATGGCTACGCTCACTTGAGATATAACTGACTTTTGTTTACTAGGATACTCGTCAAGACGGGCGTTTTTACATAATTTTGTGACGTGAAAGACAATTTAATTCAGTATTCGCGCGCTGAGGCGCTGGTTTGCGGGGCACGCTTTGGATGTTTGCGTTCATGGAACTTCTTGATATGCACACGTCCAGTAATAATGTAGGGAACCACTCGTTACACATAAACCAGGTAACAGGTCATGTTTTATTTACTTACATATACGATTTAGTTTTAATCCAAATAACACGTGCTGCATTCAACTGGGAGTCCCATTTAAGTCCCACGAGCATTCAACAGAAGTGCGCCCGCGCGCTCTCTCTCTCTCG